>CAUYQG010022258.1:90-50381 GCA_963574415.1 Tarsius wallacei
GTGGGCGGGGCCCTGGGTCGCCTCGCGGCAGCGCGCCCTGGGTGCCCGGGCGGCGGCGGCGGCGCGCCTCACACCGGCGGCCTCTGCGGCGTGGGCGGGGCCCCGGGTCGCCTCGCGGCGGCGCGCCCCGGGTGCCCGGGCGGCGGCGGCAGCGGTGCGCCTCGCACCAGCGGCCTCCGCGGCGTGGGCGGGGCCCCGGGTCACCTCGGCGGCGGCTCCCGCAGCGGCGCGCCCCAGGTGTCCAGGCGTCCGCGGCGTGGGCGGGCCCCGGGTCGCCTCGGCGGCGGCGCCCACAGCAGCGCGCCCCGGGTCCCCGGGGCGGCGGCGGCGCTCCTCGGGTGGGCTGTGTCCGCGGCGCTGGCAGGCCCTGGGTCGCCTCGGCGGCGGTGCCCCGGGCCGCTGGCGGCAGCCCCAGGCTGCCGGCAGGGGCGGCGGCCGCTTTTACCTCAGGCCCGCTGTAATGCCTCTGCGGTGTCCGTGGACAAGTTCTGTGTGGGGAGCAGGCCCCCTGGGAGAGATCTGGAGTTTTTCTGTCTCCTCTTCTGCGGAGGTCTCACAGACCACGCTGCCCGATCGCCATCTTGGATCCAATTTTTTGAGCCATGGTTTTGACTAACTGCCTAGTGAACCGCATCAATAAGGCTGCCTCAAAACTACTGAACACATCACCTGCAGCTCTTGCAACTGGCCAACATGTACCTTCAGTGCTCTGAGTCACGCATCCCAACTGACATTCCATGCACACACTTACAGATGACACATTTGAATCTCTGCAAGATATGCACAAGCACATGCAAAGCTAGCTCAACTCTGCAGGATTGGGAGAAGGTGTTTGATTTTGAACACTTCGGGACACTGCCCTAGGGAAAATAAATAAGAGGCTCACTGCACTTGGCCTAGCCTTTTAAGATCAAAAGAAGGCATACAATTCTGAGACCCCTGACCACCAAAGAAGGAACAAAAGTGGAGTGGGGTGCATCCACAGAAAAGATGTAAGAGTACCCCAGGATTCCTAATTGGGCTGACCGGTGATGGTATTTCTTTCCTGAAGCCAGTCTGCTGCTTCTTCAAATGTAAAGACAGTAATTGTAAGTCTTCAAGGAACACAAAAAAATTAGGGAAGTATGACACCACCAAAAGAGTGTAATAATTTTTCAGCAAGCAACCCCCAAAGAAATGGAGATCTACAAATTGTCTGAAAAAGTATTCAAAATATATTTTTCAAGGAAGCTCAGCAAACTGTAAGGGAACACAGACAACTCAACAAAATCAGGAAAACAATACATGATGCAAGCTAGAAGATCAATAGAAAAATAAAAATTGTCAAAAAGATGCAAACAAATTCTAGAGCTGAACAATACAGCAAATAAAATGAAAGTTCAATAGACAGCTTCAGCAACAGACTTTATTAAGCAGAAGTAATCTGTGGGCTTAAAGGTAGATCATTTGAAATTATATAGTAAGAGAAAAATGAACAAAATGAGTGATGAAATCCTACAGGATTTATGGAACACCATCAAGTAAATCAATACATATATATAACAATATGGGAGTCCCAGTAAAAAGAAGTGAGGTAGAGGGCAGAGAGTTTATTTAAAGAAATAAAAGCTAAAAACTTCAAATTTTGAGAAGGATGTGGACATTCAGGTAAATCGAGCTCAAATGTCCCCAATAGGATCAACCCAAAGAAGTACATTGAGATCACTTGTATTCTAATTGTAAAAAGTTAAACACAAAGCGGGAACTTTGAAAGCAGTGAGAAAACAAAAAACTTGTAATATACTAGGGAATTTCCCTTTATAAGGCTGTAATCAAATTTCTTAGCAGAAATCTTGCAGGCCTCGAGAAAGTGAAATAATATATTCAAAGCTGCAGGAAAAAAAACCCCCTGCCAACCAAGAATATTATACTAAAGCTTCTTCAAAAATAAAGGCAAGATAGAGATTTTCCCAGACAAACAAAAGCCAAGGGAATTTATCACCACTAAATTTTTCCTTTTTTTTTTTTTTTTTGAGTTGGAGTCTCACTCTGTTGCCCAGACTGGAGTGCAGTGGCCGCTCCCTGCCACCACAGCCTCAACCTGCTGGGCTCCGGCGATCCTTCCGCCTCAGCCTTCTGAGTAGCCGGAATTACAGGCGCGCACTACCACGCCTGGCTAATTTTTTGATTTATTGTAGAGATGAGGTCTCGCCTGCCCAGGCGGGTCTCGAACCCGCGGGCTCAGGCAATCCACTCACCTCAGCCTCCCAAGGCGCGGGATTACAGGCTGAGCCACCGAGCCTGGCTAACCACTAAATCTTTCTTGTAAAAAATGCTAAAGGGAATTCTCCAAGTTGAAACAAAAGAACACTAATTGTGAAAACACATGAAACATAAATCTCACTGGTAAAGTAAGTACATAAAATAATTTTTAATGGATCTACAATATAAAAAGATGTAAATTGTGACATCAATAACAGAAAATGTGTGTAGTTTTTGTGTGTAAGTCAAGTTGTTATCAACTTATACTAGACTGTTATAACTATACAGTGTCATATGTAAGCCTCATGGTATCTTGTAGATACACTAAACAGAAAGAGAAAGGAATCAATGAAATACCACTACAAAAAAAGAATCTAATTACAGAGGAAGACAGCAATAGAGGAACAAAATGAACAAAGGGACTACAAAATGGTCAGAAAAAACAACAACCAAAATGGCAATAGTAAGTCCTTACCTATCAATTATTGTTTTAAATTTAAGTGAATTAAATTCGTCATTAAAAGACAGAGTAGTTGATTGGATAAAAAACAATATTGAACAATATGCATCCTATAAGAGATACACTTTACCTAAGCAACACAGCCAGACCTCATCTCTACAAAAAATAAAAAAATTAGCCAGGCATGGTGGCATGTGCCTGTAGTCCCAGCTACCTGGGAGGCTGAGGTGGGATGATCACTTCAGCCCAGGAATTAAAGGCCGTGGTGAGCCATGATCATGCCACAGCACTCCAGCCTGAGTGATAGCCTGATTCAAAAAAAGAAGCAAAAATAAAAAAAGGATACACTTTAATTTTAAAGATATACATAGGATAAAAATGAAAGGATGAAAAAAGACAGTTGATATCAATGGTAACCAAAAGAGAGCACGAGTGGACTTTAAATAAAAAAAATTTGTCACAAAATGCAAAGAAGTTCATTATGTAATGATACAGGGATTAATCCATCAAAGAATAAATCCATCTATCATACATTTATAACAATTATGAATATATATGACCCAACATAGGAGTATATATATAAGGTAAATGTTAACAGAATTGAAGGGAGAAATATAAAGTAATGCAGCAGCAGTAGGAGACTTCAATACCTCCCTTTCAACAATGAATAGATCATCCAGACAGAAAGTCAATACAAAAATAGTGGGTCTGAATGACACTACAGACCAAATGGTTCTAACAGACATATACAGAACATTCCATCCAAAATCAGGAGAATATATATTCTCAAATGCTCATAGAATGTTCTCCATGATAGATCATATGTTGAATCACAAACCAAGTCTAAACACATTAATTATGTCAAGCATCTTTTGTAATCACAATGCTAGGAAACTAGCAATCAATAAGAGAAGGAATATAGAAGATTTACAACAGACTCCTGAACAATCAATGGGCCAAAGAGGAAACCAAAAGGGAAATAGGAACATATCTTGATAGGAACAAAAATGGAAACACAATATACCAAAACTTATGAGACACAGCAAAATCAGTTATAAGAGGGAAGTTTATAGTGAAAAAAGTATACATTAACAAAGGAGAAAGATCTTAAATAAACCATCTAACTTTACACCTCAAGGAATTGAAAAAGGAAGAACAAAGTCCAAAGTTAGAAAAAGGACAGACATAATAATGATTAGAAGAGAAATAAATTAAATAATGATTAGGAAAACAATAGAAAAGATCAATAAAACGAAGAGTTGATTTTTTTGAAAGATAAACAAAATCGACAAACCTTTAGCTAGACTAATCAAGTAAAAGAGAGAAAATAATCAATTAACTTATAAGTGAAACAGGAGACATTACAACTGATAAGACATAGAGTAGTTGATTGGATAAAAAAACAATATTGAATGATATGCATCCTATAAGAGATACACTTTACCTAGGCAACACAGCCAGACCTCATTTCTACAAAAAATAAAAAAATTAGTCAGACATGGTGGCTAATCATGGGGATTAAGTTTCAACATGAGCTTTGGAGGAAACAAATATCCAAATCTTAGCATTCTTCCCCTGACAGACATAAAATGGATCATAAGAGACTACTATTAAGAATTATGCCGTTGCCTTACTAGACTCTGGTGTGGCCATGTACACTTTGAGATATTACTATAGCCATGCTTCCTTGCTTTGGCTCTCTCCCCTACTTTGGGGAGGTGACTCTCTTTCTAATTTGTTGCCATTGCTTCCTAGCTTTGGCCCCTCCCCTATCTTGGGGAATTGAAACTCCTCTTTCTCTAATTTACTTTCTAAATAAACTATATTTTCTAATCTAAAAAAAAGAATTATATGTTGACAAATAGAATAACCTGGAAGAAAAGAGTACATTTTTAGAAATGTATAACCCACTAGGACTGAATTATGGAGAAATAGAAATCTGGACAGACTAATAACCTCCCAAGAAAGAAAAGCCCAGGATCAGATGATTCACTGATGAAGACCATCAAACATTTAAAGAATGCATACCAATTCTCAAACTTTTCCAAAAAGTTGAAAAGAAGAGAACACTTCCAAGTTGATTTTATAAAGCCATCATTATTCTGATACCAAACCAGACAGGGAAACTACAAGAAAAGAAAATTTCAGGTCAATATCCCTGATGAACCCAGATGCATAAACCCTCAGCAAAATACTAGAAAACTGAATTAACAGCACATTAAATGGATCATACACCATGTTCAAGTGGGCTTTTTCCCTAGGATGACTTGACATACTCAAATAAATAAATGTGATATACATGAACAGAATCATTAAAAATCATATGATCATTTCTATAGATGCAGAAAAAGCATTTTACAACACTCAACATGTTTTCATGATGAAAAATCTATAAAATTAGGTATAGAAGTTTACTTCAACATAATAAATATGACAAGCCTATAGTTAACATCATACTCAAACATGAAAAGCTGAAAGCTTTTCCTCTAAGATCAGGAACAAGATAAAGATATCTACTCACATCACTTCTATTTGACATAGTGCTAGAAGTCCTTGCCAGAGCAATTAGGCAAGAAAATAAATAAAAGTAATCCAAATTGGAAAGGAAGAAGTAAAATTGTTTCTGTTTGCAGATGACATGATCTTATATATAGAAAACTGTCCTAGTTTTCTGTTGCTTATAACAAATACCCCAAACTGGGTAATTTATAAGAAAAATCGATGTATTTCTTACAGTTGCAAAGGCTGAGAAGCCCAAGCTGAGGGGCTACATCTGGCAAGGACCTTCTTGCTGGTGGGGACTCTGCTGAGTTTTGAGGCAGTGCAGGCATTGTGTGGTGAAGGGAAAGTGTGCCAGCTCAGGTCTCCCGCTCTCTTTTTATAAAGCCACCAGTCCCACTCCCATGATAACTCGTTAATCCACTAGCCCCTTAATCCTAACCTTTGAATCTTAATCTTAACCTATGGATAAATTAATTCATCCATGAGGGCAGTGCCTCTGAAAGGTTTTACCTCTCAGTACTACCACAATGGGGATTATGTATCAACATGAGCTTTGGAGGAAACAAATATTCAAACCTTCTTCCCCTGACCCACCAAAATTCATGTCATTCTCACAAACAAATATATTTATACCAGTCCCATAGTTCCAAAGTCTTAACTCATCTCAGCATCAACTTGAAAGTCCAAAGTTTACAGTCTCATTCATGTACTTGTGAAATCAAAACAATTATCTACTTCCAAAATTCAATATTGTTAAAGGCATAAAACACACATTCCCATTCTAAAAGGGAGAAATAGGCAAAAAGAAAGGAATCATGGGCACAAGCAAGTCTGAAACCCAGCAGGGCAGATATTACATCTACAGCTGGAGAATAATCTCTTTTGACTATGTATTCATCCCACTGAAGCAGAGGTTGGTTCCCCAAGGTCTCAGACAGCTCCACTTCATATGACTTTGCTGAATTTTTCAATAAATGATGCTGGAAAAACTTGATAACCATATGCAGAAGAATGGATTTAGCCCCTTGTCTCTTATCTCACACCATATACAGAAATCAACTCAAAATGGGGTAAAGACTTAAACATAAGACCTAAAATAGTAAGAGTACTGGCAGAAAACATAGGAGGAAAACTCTCCATGACATTGATCTGGAATGATGTTTTTTGGACATGACTTCAAAAGCACAGGCAACAAAATTATAAATAGACAAGCGGGCTTGCCTCAAACTAAAAACTTTTACACAGCGAAGAATCAACATCACTAACCATCAGAGAAATGCACATTAAAATCAAATGAGAGAATGCACCACACCTGTTAGAATGGCTATTATAAAAAAGACAAAAGATAAGCATTGGCAAAAATGTAAATGAGAAAAAAACTCTTTGTGGATGTAAATTGTTACAATTATTATGGAAAACAATATGGAGGTTCCTAAAAAAATGAAAGGTAGAACTACCATATGATCTAGTAATCCCACTTCTGGGTGTCTAACCAAAGAAAAGGAAATCAGTATCTTGAAGACATATAAAATCATGTTCATTGCAGTATTATTCAGTATAGCCATATGTTAGCTTTATTGTCACCATTTCACATTGCAAATGCATATCAAAACATCATGTTGTACACTGTAACTGTATACATTTTTTATTCATCAATTGTACTGCAATACATCTGGACAAAAGATGAATTCACATATATTGACTTTTAGGTCATTTACATTTTGCTGCCTTATCATCATGTTGGGATTTTTCCTTTACTAATATTTTAAATCATTTAGCTCCTAAGATTGTCAAATTGAATGATTGTTAAAGTAAATTAACCTCAAGTAAATTTAAGTATAACAAGTTTCTACAGAAAAAAATTAAGAATTTTGAAGGCTTTGTTGTATGGTTTTCTAGTACTCAGTGCTGCTGCTGAGAAATCTGATGCTGGTTTGATTCTCATTCCTTTACAGATGAACTGCTTTTACTCTCTGGAATTTATATATATATATATATATATATATTTATCTTTAGTGTTCTAAAACTGAATGTGCATGTGTCTAGTTGGCACACTTTAAAAATGTATCCTGCCTCAGGACATGGTCCCCTTTCATATTGAAGACTTGTGTTTTTCTTGAGTGATGAGAGCTTCTCTTCAACTGTTTCTTTAATAATTATCTCCCCTTTGTATTATGTGCTTTTTTTCCCTCTGAAAAAACGGATTGATCTCTATGTTTTCTATTTTTGTGTGTGTGTGCGCACGTGTGTGTGTGTATGTGTGTGTGTGTGTGTGTGTGTCTCCTGAGAGTTTCCTTCAACTTTGCCTACTAACTCTTTTGTTAAACTTTTTATATTGGCAATTATATTCTTAGTCCTGGATTCTACCACTTCCCTGATTATACCTTAAAAAAGCAAAAAACAAAAAACAATAGCATCTTTTTCCTGTTTAAGGAACAATACAGTTATACAGTAATTATCAAATCTACAAACATGTCAACACTTAAAAATGGTCTCTTCTTCCTCCCCACCCCTTCTTTCCTCCTCCTCCTGTTTCTCCCTTCTTTTCTTTCTCCTCCCTTTTCTTCTCTTTTTCTCTGTCTTACTATTTCTCTTTCATGGCACAGGCTTTTTGCACATATGTGAATGGAAAGGCTGTTTGGGAGTGCATTTGATATTAGTATGGCTTCTTGGCCAGCATGCTTTATTTTGGTGTGAGTGTCTGGAGAACCAACCAACCAGAGTAGAGGGTAAAGGTCAGATTTGGGAGGGCTTTATTCTGGAGCATGAATACTTGCATTAGTCACCTTACTAATCAACTGACATTTGTTAAATTTCCTTGAAGCCTGGGTTGATTTGTGAAGGAGCATGAGAGGGTGGGAGGCACTTGTTCTATCTATGGAAGTTTAGTTGCACCCCGTTTTTACTGGCACTTCTCACTTCTGTCTTCCTGACGCCTGACATCTTTGATTTCTGAGTCTCAGCGGGGTTCTTCTAGAAAGATAACTCCCACCCAGTTGAAGCACAAATGTCAAGCTGTGATTTTTTTCCCTCCTTTATCAATGACTAGATTTTCATGTATTGGCCATCTTCTAGAAACTTGTTGAACTCTCTTGGGTACCCATGATCCCAGAAGTGTTTTTTAATTATTGTTATTTCTATTGTTTGTGTAATTTTTTCCTATCACTTTAATGGAGTCTAAGAAGGCAATGAAATAAATATTCTCTTGGATTAGAAAACCCCTCACTACCTTTTGGAATTTATTAGCTCACCAATACTTATTGAACACACACCACACACCTAGTGCTAGGCTAGGCAGCAAAGGAACAAAGTTGAATCATTTGTAGCTTTTCATGATCTATAGAGGGAGACAGATGTTTAACAAGTAATTGTGTTGCAATGTTAGAAGTGCTGTAATAAAAGCACGCATGACATGCTGAAGATCACAGAAGAAAGGACAAGCCATTCCTTTGTCAGTAAAAAGGGAGCTGGAAAAGAACCAAGGATCCCAGGTGATGTTTAAGACGTTTATACATCTCTCAGGTCATGTCCATCTGGAGACACAGTGGTATCATATTAACAGGAAAAAGCAAAACACCCACCATTTCTCTCGTTGCTGCTGAGCTTTGGTTGGATGTCTCCAGAGACAGAGTCTGGGATACAGACCAGGCTTGCAGGCAGTTTTCAGGAGCTCATCTCAGGAAGCATTGTGAGGGCAGGGGGAGGGTGACACAGGGATAAAGAAAACCCAGGAGTGCGTTCCTGAGCCTGTTGCTGCAGTGGACAGACGACTGGGTGCACTTCCACTGGGGACGTTCTGAAGAACTTCGTAGAAGTCACCTCAGAATTATTCCTCTAACAAGCAGGAAGTTTGGACGTTTGCCTACTAACTCCAGCACCCATTGGCTGAGGGCTGCCTCTAGGAGTGTTAATTCTCTTTCTTTTCTGGGCTCTGGCTACATGCAATCCCAGTGGCCTTCGCTGGTTTTGCAGAAAATCCCTGAGCAGAAAAGCTGGAGATTCCTTGGTAGGAGCTTGAGTTAGAACCTGGCCCTGCCCACCATGGCTGTGCCTACGTCAGCTGGGTTGACAGGGTGGGCAGGGGAACAGCAATGACCAGCTGCAGACCTCAGCCTTCCTCCCAGGACTTCAGATGATGGCAGGGGACCTCAAGTGTGACTGCAAATCAGCAGCTAGAGCTCTGTGCAGCAATGTCTGATGCCAAAGCCTTCGGGACTCCCAAACACTGCAAAGCTACTTAAATTGGGGGGTACTGGACAGCAGGGCTCCACTGCCTGATGCCCCATCTCTGCTGCTCCTGCTGACATGTGTCACGGCCGCACTGTGCCAACATCAAGCCACCAGGGTGGGGAGAATCCCCTTCGCCTGACTTGTACCATACACTGTGACCTTGATCCCCAAAGCATTAACTTTGGAACATCTGGGAATCTTCTGTAAGTTCCCAGTGTCACCTGGAGGAGGGATACCTTGGTCAGCCATGCCTTCTTTTTAATTTTTATTTATTTATTTATTTTTTGAGTTGAAGTCTCACTCTGTCACCCAGGCTGGAGTACAGTGGCATGCTCATGGCCACCCCAGTGTCAGACCTGCTGGGCTCCAGTGATCCTTCCACCTCAGCCTTCCAAATAGCTGGAACTACAGGCACACGCTACCATGCCTGGCTAATTTTTGATTTATTGTGGAGACGAGATCTTGGCAAGTTGCCCGGGCTGGTGCCATGCCTTCTTACTACCTTGGATCAGTTAATGTGTTTTGTATCAGAGAGCACAGAGTTGTGGAAGCAGAAAGCAGACAGGCAGATTTCATTGCGGTAATCAGGGATCCAGACCCACCTGGGATGAATTGAGTGCTTTTGTTTCCTTTCGGCAGAAAAGGTCCAGGCAGAAAAGGAAAGGAATCAGGAGAAGGGAACCAGCATGCCAAGGGGTTTCTGTTTGTCACCAATTTTATAGCATCACATCTCATTTGCTCTTCACATTACTATGAAGTAAGTGTTACTATTTTAAGGCAATCAAAGCAGCAAACACTCAGAGAGAATGAATCGTTTCTCCAAGGTCACAGAGTTAGTAAGAGGCAGAGGTGGAAGTTGACCTGAGTCTATCTAGTTGTAAAGTCAGATCAATCGTATAGCAGGCAAAGGGATGAAGAAGAGGAGACTCGTGAAGTAAGCTAGTAAACCAGGGGGTGCATTGGAAGTCCAGTTTGAATCACAGATTTTGATTTCATTTTGCATGTGAAACTAGTGTCTAAGCAGTTCTCAAAATTAGTCCCACAGGTATAAGCACTTATTCATGTGAAAAAGTCTGGGGGACTTATCCAGCTATGAGCTGGTAAGCCAACGGGGCTGGGGCTAGGAGAGGGGCGGCTTCCTGAGTCTCATGGAACTCCGGGGTACTCTCAGCTGGTCCTAGACCCATGGATTTATTCTGTCTAGAATTTGTCTTGGGAATGCAAAACGCTCCCACACTGCTGGTGGGGGTGAGAGCTGAAGCAGCCATTCTGGCGAGCAGCCTGGGGTTTCGTAAAGTGGGAAGAATGGGCGTTGCATCTGACCCACAGCATCCGCCCCAGTCCGAGGCCCCAGACACTCTTGCACAGCTCTAAGAGGGACCACATAGGAGAATATTTCTTGCAACACCCTTTGTGGAGGCGGAGGATTGGGAAGAACTTGCCCACCACCATGAGTATGGAGAAGCTCACCATGGCGGATAGCTCATATAGGATTCTATGAAGCAGTCACGAGGTAATAGACTAGACCTGTCCTCCGTTTAACACAGATCAATCTTAATGTAGTGAAAAGAGAAAGAAATTGAATGCAAGAAGTTACAGGCTACATCGACTGTGTACAATAAAAACACAGAAGAACATTGATCTTTCAGTAGTACACGCAGATGCGAGGACACACACCGTGCCCTGGAATGGCAGAAGGAGGAAGTGGGGGCTGAAGGACACCCGGGGAAGAAGTAGCAGAGAACCGTGCACAGACAGCACATTGACTTCTTACCTCCAGTGGTGGGTTGTGACCTGAACATATTGATTCTTTCTAAACAGCAGAAAAACATGACTTGTGCTCTTTATAAACCCAGATGAAATGATAACTTATGTGTTGGTTTCTTGCCAACATATCTTTTTTTTTTAAGTGAGAGTCTCACTCCGTTGCCCAGGCTGGAGTACAGTGGCACACTCACGACCACCCCAGCCTCGACCTGCTAGGCTCCAGCAATCCTTCTGCCTCAGCCTTCCAAGTAGCTGGAACTACAGGCACATGCCACCATGCCCGGCTAATTTTTGATTTATTGTGGAGGCAAGGTCTTGCCAAGTTGCCCAGGGTGGTCTCGAACCCATGGGTTCAGGCAATCCACTTGTTTCAGCCTCCCAAAGTGCTGTGATTACAGACTGAGCCATCCAAGCCTGGCCAGCCAACTTATCTTTTATAGCTGCATATTGACTACACATTTTGGTCGAGCACTCGCTCTATACCTGAGACAGTTTCAGGGCCCCAGGCACTGGGAGTATGGTTGTGATTTGCACACTCACATCGATACCTCGAAATGCTGGGTCAGAGGGCAAGCACTTTAGAAAATCATAATTAGTGTTATCAAATTGTCCTCCAAAAATATCTCCAGCCAATTGGTATTTTTTTTGTTAGTTTTTTAAAAGACACATCTTTTATTTATTTATTTATTTTGATTTGATGTCTCACTCCATCACCCAGGCTGGAGTGCAGTGGCATGCTCACGGCCACCCAGCGTTGATGACCTGCTGGGCTCTGGCAATCCTTCCGCTTCAGCCTTCCAAGTAGCCAGAACTACAAGTGTGCACTACCATACCCTGCTGATTTTTTATTTATTGTAGAGACGAGTCTTGCCAAGTTGCCCGGGCTGGTCTTGAACCTGCGGGTTCAGGCAATCCACTCGCCTCGGCCTCCCAAAGTGCTGGGATTACAGGCTGAGCCACCAAGCTGGGCCAAGACAAATCTTTTAGAGCAGTTTTAGGTTCATAGCAAAATTAAGGGGGATTACAGAGATTTCCCACATCCCATCCCCCCCGCCCCCCCATGCACAGCCTCCTTCATTGTCTACTTCCCCACCGGAGTGGTACGTTCAATCCAACAGAGGAGCCTACGTGACACGTCACCGCTACCCACAGGCCGCCGTGTACAGAGGATTCACTCCTGGGGTTGCACATTCCATGGGTTGGGACAAATGTCTAGTGACAGGCCCACTATTGCCTCACATGGAGTGTTTTCACTGCCCTAACATCTTTTGTATTTGGCCCACTTCTCCCTTCTGTCTCCCCAAGCCCTGGTAGCCACTGATCTTTTCACTGCCTTTTTCATAATTTTGTTTTTTCCAGAATGTCACATGTTTAAAAACATACAGCATGTAGCCTTTTCAGATTGGCTTCTTCCCCTTAGTACTGTGCTGTGCATTCAAGGTTCTTCCACATCTTTTCGTGGCTTGATAGTTCTGAATAGCATTCCGCTGTCTGGATGAGTCACAGTTTACTTATTTATTCTCCTACTGAAGGACATCTTGGTTGCTTTTGGGTTTTGGCAATTATGAATAAAACTGCTATAAACATCTGTGCTCAGGAGAATTGCTGGGTCAGAGGACTAGCACATTTACAATTTTAATAGATATTGTCCAATTGTTCTCCAAAAGTATGTATCACTGGTGTTAGCAGGGGCACTTCCCAATGATGTGTTTCTCTAAGTGTGGACAAAGGGATTGGAGAAGGGGAGATGGCAAGATCACTAAGGTGGGATCCTAGTCATGCATTGTGAGCCGGGTTGGCCAGGGCGGGGCAGCAGACAGAAGCTGGGTGCAGATTCTGGGTTTGTTTCGTTTTATTTTTGAGTTGGAGTCTCACTCTGTCACCCAGGCTGGAGTGCAGTGTCACACTCATGGCTACCCCAGCGTCAACCTTCAGGGCTCCGGTGATCCTTCTGCTTCAGCCTTCCAAGTAGCTGGAACTACAGGCGTGTGCTACCATGCCCGGCTAGTTTTTTTTCTTTTTTTTTTTTTTTTGAGTTGGAGTCTCACTCTGTCGCCCAGAGTGCAGTGGTCGCTCCCGGCCACTGCAACCTCGACCTGCTGGGCTCCAGCAATCCTTCCACCTCAGCCTTCCAAGTAGCTGGAACTACAGGCGCGCGCTATCACGCCCGGCTAATTTTTTGAATTGTAGAGATGAGGTCTCGCCAAGTTGCCCAGGTGGGTCTCGAACCCCTGGGCTCAGGCAATCCACTCACCTCAGCCTCCCAAAGCACGGGATTACAGGCTGAGCCACAGAGCCCGGCTAGTTTTTTATTTATTGTAGAGATGAGGTCTTGCCAAGTTGCCCGGGCTGGTCTCGAACCCACGAGCTCAGGTAATCCACTTGCCTTGGCCTCCCAAAGTGCTGGGATTATAGGCTGATCCACTGAGCCCGGCCCAGATTCTGATTTTGCCAGAGGCTGCACTCCCGTGGCTCATCTGGCTCAGTCTGCTCTGACCTGGGCGCTTTTCCTGGGGGTCTTTGCCAGCGGGCTCTGCGGTTCGGCACCTGTCCGTGGCAGGGCAGAGACCACCCCGTGTCGCGATTCTACTTAACCCTGCGGCAGGCTGCAGCATCTGTGCCCGGGCCCAGCACCCTGGAGGCTTCCAATGAGCTTCCTGCCCACTGCCACATCCCACCCATGGCCAGCCCTGGGCCCCACCCGGGGCCTTGGCGGAAACAGGATGTAATGTCTCCACACAGGCCAGCGCGACTGCTTATCTGTAGTGGTCAGTGGGGCAGACAGAAACGTTCTCAGCGACCTTCCTTCCTTGGAGTGTTTGAAAACCATGACCTTACCCGCTTTATAGAGGAGTTAGCTGAGGAGGCTTAACTGAGTGGGGGATAAACATGAAATGTTTGCATTTTTCCAGTTACGGATTTCTATGGTGCTCAGTTGAACTCTTGGAATCTTTGGCAGATTTCACTACTTTCTACTGTCTTTCAGTGATCCAAATTTCAGTCCTTTTTGGCTTAGGGCATCAATGTCAGACTCGATTTCAGGCTAATCTCTTCTTTCTCCAGGGCAGATTTGACCCGGCCCTGGGAAGCCTGGAGGAGGAGTGGGTAAACTGCCTTTCACTCCTCCTTGATCTAGCCCCTGGTATAGAGGGCAATGACAGGTACGAGTTGGGGAGTGGGGAGGACGGAGGAGAAATAGTCAATAAGAGGGTACCTCCTCACTCTTCTGGTCCACCAGTGTGTCTTTATGGGGGTGCTGTTCACATTTTGGGTGGGACAGTGCTTAGGGTTTAATTGTTCTGCACATTTCAGAATAGTTAATATTTCTCTCTCCTGCCCTCAACCCGAATTCCCACAGCATCCTCAGCCTTTGAGACAGCACCCCTGCCTCCCACTTTTTTAGATCCCTCCGGCGGCCCTTCTGCCCCACTTGAGAACTGGTGGAAGCTTCCTGGGTTGCAGCCAAGAGAAAGGAGGGGGGAGAAAGACCCCCAAGGCTTCAGGCCTGCATCAGTGGTGGGAAGGGGTCCCTGGCTGTCCTCTGGTTGATGCTCTCTGTGCTGTCGATGTGGCTGAAAGTCTAGGAAGCTTCCCTTTCCCCCTCTGTTGCTGAGACCCTCTTAGAGAGGGCAACTGTGCCTTCCTCTTCTTCCATAAGTGGTCCATGCCCCAAAACTTTCTCTGGGGAAGGGATACCCTCAGTGTAAGCAGGGGTTCACCTCCTTTCAACTGAAATCCCCTTGGGCAGCCCCCAAATTCTGCTCCTCCCTGTAACTCCATGTTTCCTTACGTGGAGCCATGGGAATGACTGGAGCCGACCCCACAGCTTCTGTAGTTCATGCCCTGCATATCTCCTGCCTTGAGTCTGTTCCCATGACTACGGTTGACCAATGGCCTTGGTGGAAGAGAGGCTGCAGGGCCTCTGAGACCCGGTCATAGAGGCCTTGAGACTTCTGCTTGAGTTTCTAGGGAAACTTCAGTCCATTTTGGTTTAGGGCATCAATGTCAGACTCAATTTCAGTTTGGAAAACTTCCTCTTCAGCATGCCTCCTTGTAGACCCCAACTGTTACACCGATCAGCCCAGGTCATGTGGATGGCCCTGGTGGGTACTCTGGTCGACAGCCCCACCTGCACTCCTGGTTGACAGCCAGCCTCTCTGGCAGTCGTGTGAGCACCATCTTGGACATCCAACCCTACCCAGTCATACTAGATGAGGTTTGGCCCAGCCATCCTCTGACTTGAATCACAGGAGAGACTCTAAGAATCCTCACTGAGGTTTACTCGACCCACAGAACCATGAGAGAAAAGAACAAATTAAGCTTTAAGCCACAAAGTTGGGGGGCGTCTTGCTATACAGCAATAGATAACTTGCCCTCTGGTGCAAAAAGCCACAAACTCCTAGGCTGGAGTTGACCAATGGGGCTTTGGAATTAGAGTCTGGAACTCAGTAGTTTCTTAACCCAGTGAAAATCTCTTCCAGTGTATCTCAGTGTCCTCACCTTTAAGACAGAGATGACAATAGTGTGTTCCTCCTGGAATTTTTGTGAGAATTAAATATAATGATCTATGTAAAGGGCTTAGTATGGTGTGTGCATTTCCTAAGCACCGATTAACCATTGGCTATGATACTAAATGTTGAAATTAGGGACTTTATGGAATGGAGTAAAGTTTCTCCTAAAATACTGTAATCTATTCTCATTTACACACTTTTTTGGTTTCAGTCTCTTTTCTACCCACCCTAACCCACCAGGAAGCCGAGTTGTGCAGAGCTCGTGGCAAAGCTGTCTTGTTCTGTTCAGTCACAGACTTCAAGTCTAGGGCAGATCTGAGTTGACCTGATTACTTTCTGGGTTAAGGGAATATGAACCTTCTACGCACCCGGTTTTATCTCTTCTTCAAACACCCTCTCGGTTTTGCTTCTCCTCAAGTCTCCTCCAGGGAATGACTTTCCTCACTTGAAGGGCAGAGGGAATGGGCAGGAAATTGATGTCTTAATAAAGATGACAAGAATGAGGGTCATGGGATGAAAACGAAAACTGACACTTAAATTGTCCTCTGTGGTTTCTTAATGACTTGTTGTGGCTGAGAGCATTATGCTGTTTCTCACAAGAGGGAACCAAACATATGCTGGGTTTGTTGAAACGCCAGGATGAATGAAGCTTTTTGGAATAGCAAACATTTTTCCATGGCTTTACGACTCCTGTGATTATGTTAATGCTGCAAGAGGGAACAGGGACACAGGGTGCACCAGGTCCGCCCGAATCCCCTCCCCTCTTATATTCGTATTTTAGATTCCAAACTTCAATAGCAAGATGGCATTAACACCTTAGCTCTCCCATCAGGGCACTGTACACTACCCCCTCCTCACCCCATATTTTCTCTCTCTTTCCAGTTAGGAGATGTTTTGGAAGAGGTGGTTAAGTGATTTATGTTGGGAGTTTTTTGCATACTGGGAATCTCTGTGTGGGGATGAGGTAGCTAGAAATGTTGCCACATGTCATTTTGCCTTTTTCTTCTTGGACTTGATACAAAAATATCTGGTTTAGGTCTTTGTACCTGAAAGACATTTCCACCATAGACATCTTGAAGTAAATTTTAGTGTCTGAGGCACACTCGGGGAAGATTATTTTTTCTGAGTTATTGTACAGCAGAAAGAATGCCATTTTCACACGGGGGCTCAGTTACTGGGAACCAAGTCTGAAATTGGCACCACATGGTGGCTCGTGGGAAGGCTCTTCTGGGTACCTGAACCCGGAGGAGGAACCAGGCTGGCTCGGCACAGGCACACTTGGCCATGGTAGACACACACAAAGGCGCTTTGTGGGGAGGAAAGGGTCATGTACACCTGCCAACTGCTCAAACCAAACCGCTTGAGACGGTTTCTGCCCACTCAGAAGACTTCTGACGGGGAGCCTGATTTGTTGGTGTTTTTGAAAATCAGCCTGATCTCCACAGTTTTGGCATCTCCCCTCTCTTCCCTTCTATTTGAGGGTAACATGGCCCTTCTTATTGGTGAGGCACCTTCGTGTCCGTGAGACAGGACCAGGTAAAATGAATTTCTGGGATTGCAGCTTGGAATGAAAGCTGAGACTTGGCTTTTAGTCATGAAAGATTATTTATGCTTGGTAGAAAAATATAGGTGCTTTGTTGCATCTTTGACTATATTTGAGCTCTTGGTGATCTATCATGGTGAAAAATTATAAATTTGAATAGAGTTTTTAAAAACTCTTCTACACTGTTGGTGGGAGTGTAAACTAGTGCAACTTCTGTGGAAAGCAGTGTGGTGATTCCTAAAAGCTCTAAATATCAACCTCCCATATGACCCCGCAATCCCCCTACTGGGAATATACCCAGAAGAACTCAAATTACTCTATAAAAAAGATACCTGCACACGTATGTTTATCGCAGCATTGTTCACAATAGCAAGAACCTGGAAGCAATCATGCTGTCCATCAAAAGAGGACTGGATTAAAAAAATGTGGTATATATACACAATGGAATACTATGCAGTCATAAAAAAGAACGAAATCATGAATTTCGCAGCAACCTGGATGGAACTAGAGTCTATAATACTGAGTGACCTCTTACAGAAACAAAGAACTGAGTGTCACATGTTCTCACTCATATAGTAGACCTTGATCATCCAACGTATTACCATAAGAAAATGACTGACAGTGGTGGGAAACTATGGGGGGGGGTAGGGGTAGGGAGATGGGATTAATGATAGTAAATATCTGTCTGGGGATGGGGAGACACCTCTTATTAACAAGGGTGCCTGAACGAAGCATATTTGTATACCTAACCCTTAACTGTACCCCACAATATCATAATAAAAATATTGAAAAATAAAAAATAAAAACATGGATTTTGGATAGTGACTTTTAAAATGAATAACAATTTAATAAAAATACTTATGTTTGCGTCAGTTGCTGTAATTAGGCCCTTTGATTAGTGTGGAAAAATAATTGCTCACCGAGAGTCACTACTTAACTGGCTCTATGAGAAAGCTCATGGTGTTAGTGAACTTCGAGCCAAATTGATTTTCTTATCAGGAACAAGCATTGTTTGAGTGACAGTTTTACCCCAGAGCTTAAAGACTGAACATGATGAGATTTCCCTTGGGTTTTCAAACCTGCAAGGTAGGCTTTGCACCCAGAACCTAGAGATCTGCCTAGTTTGGCCTTTCCTTGTATAAGTTGGAACTGTTAATCTGTGGAATAACAGCTTGGTTTGTGTGTACTTTTTATGTTCCTATACTCAGTGGTCAAGGTGAGGATTTGTGGTTCTACATTTGGAAAGTTTCACTGCATCTCCTGCTCTAATTCCCTATTTTCTTTGTATTTCTTCAGGCTTTCCTTATTTTAAACCTTTCTTTCTCTCCCCTGCCAATATTTCCTGGTTCCTAACTCTCTGAAGTTTTAAGGGATAAACAGGCAGGGGTGCAATTAGAGGTTAAACAGAAGGAATAATAAATCCGATTTATACTTAAAATGTCCATCTAAATGTCCATCTAAAGCTCCAAAATTAAGAAAAACACCGAAAAGAAAGTGAAGCTTTCAAGTAAAAAAAAATCGCTGTTATTATTTTTAATGATGATAAGAATCATCAGTAACGACATCAACGTCTGTATGGAAAATCCAAGCACGCATTTCTTTCAGAGAAGCAAATTTGGAAACTGATGATCAAAAAAGTCAAGCTGTTTGTGATCTTGGTGTAGTTATTTTCATATAGTCTCGAGGTGTGATCATCATGGGTAAATGGAGGTGCTTGTGCATATTTACTACAAGGGAGATTTCTTTTTTCTTTTTTAAATTTATTTTAAAGATGTGGTGTTCAATTCAGGGTTAGGTATACAAATGTTCATTATGCAGATACCCTTGTTGATGAGGTGTGCCCCCCCTCCCCTGGCAGTTTCCCACTACCACCAGTCCCTTTCTTATAGTATTACGATAATTGTTCAAGGTCTGCTTATGAGTGAGAGCAGGTGATACTCAGTTTGTTTCTGTGATAGATCACTCAGTATACAAGGGGTATTTCAAGCCTGAGATAACAATTGAGATAGTACCAGTTCCTATGAGAGTAAGGTTATAATATGGTGTATGATAAACCTAGTTTCTCTGAATTTCAAAGTTAAATGAACTAGTGTTTGTAGAACTTGTCCTAGTTGAGAACGTCTGCTGAGGACTTACTCCATGTCAGGTCCCAGGATGAGTACTCTATTCGTTTATCTAATTATTTCAGCAACTCAGTGCCATAGGGAGTGAGATGGCACCACTTTACAGCGGGGGAGACTAAGGTTTAGGAAAGGTTGTGTGACTTGTCCGGATAAAGCAAAGTATTGCTGACAAGCTAGACACAGCAGTGCCATTAGGGTTATTGTTTTCCATTTTAAGAACAAATATTTGTTGAGTGTTTTCTGCGTGACAGGGATTTTCACATATGTTCTTGCATTTAACCTTCAAATCGACCCTCTGGGGTAAGGCATGGATATTCTTGCTTTATGGTTGGGGAGGCTGAGTTCAATGAAGTCAGGTTTCTTGCCCAAGACAGTGTCGGTAGGAAGTGGTAGAGCGATGATTTGACACCACGTCGCCTGACTGCTGGAGATGGGTCTGGCATGGAGCTCATGGTCTTCTCTTAGACTGCACTTGGGAACACCATGCACCTCCTGGAGTCCAAGGAAAGAATGGGATATTTAATTCTAATGTAGGACCAAGAAAACGTTGAGCAGCCAAAAGTGAATTCCACATAGGAAACATGACACCAGTCTTTCGCCATGACCCTGTGGGCCACCAGGTGTACCCTCTTGAGAGCATGTGCTTGGAGGGAGCAGGGTGCATCATTGGGCTGCTGTCCCCGGGCTTCTTCCTTGGTGTTCTCCTGAGTGAGGGGCATGGCCGAGACAGGAGCTGGACCATCTGTTCAACGTGGACTGCTCTGTGGCTATCTTCATAATGCTTTGGCTGCCCAGGGCCTGACCGAGGCTTCTACAGAGCTTACCATGGGCTGAGGTTCCCACTCCCAGGTTCTCTCTCCCTCCCTCTCTCCTTCCTGGGGGGTGATGCACAGCCACAAACAAAATTATCTGTGAAAACATCTGTAAGCTACTGGACTAAGTATCGTTGACCAATATTTGTTGACTATTTTCGTATTCCTTTTGTTTGCTGTTAAGGTTTGCTAGTAGATAGGGGATAATCAATGACAATATTTTAAGAAAAAGTTATAAGAAGAAAAGCACTTTAAAAATAGAGTTAATCTATCCAGAAACTTAATTTTGGGGGCGGGGAGGGGAAGGAATGAAACTGTCTTTATTTTATGTATCTGAGATCTTTGTCAAACTTGAGGGCTCATGATGAAAAAAAACCCCAGGGGCAACTATATGGATTTTTAAATTTTGCAAGTTCAGAAATTTGATTTTTTTCTCACCCATGAAAAAACTGACCATGGGAGATTGACTCATGGAAAGTAAATTCACACTAAATTAATGTGTAAATCAAAATCCCAGTTACTTTTCATAATGAGACATATACCAGACCCACTTAATTAATAAGGGAATCAGCCAGGCTTGGTGGCTTAGCCTGTAATCTTGCGCTTTGGGAGGCTGAGGTAAGTGGATTGCCTGAGCCTGCGGGTTCGAGACCCGCCTGGGCAACTTGGAGAGACCTCCACTCTCTAAAAAAAAAAAAAAAAAAAAAAAAATTAGCCGAGCATGGTAGCGCGCTCCTGTAGTTCCAGCTACATGGAAGGCCGAGGCGGAAGAATCGCCGGAGTCCAGCAGGTCGAGGCTGCGGTGGCCGGGAGCGTGCCACTGCACTCCAGTCTGGGTGACAGAGTAAGACTCCAACTCAAAAAATAAAAAATAAAAAATGGAATCATCTCACTGGCTGTGATAAAGAAGTTTAATACTATTACTACTATAATGACTACAACTGTTACAGATTCTACCTGTAGCAAAAATAAGAAGGGACCAGCTAACTAGAATCAGAACTTCAGTACCCCGAACTGTGCTGAGGACACCATTGATGATCCTTCTCCACTAGTCCATTTGCAGCATATATTTTAATATTTTTATCTTTTGTAAAAACAATATATAGCACTATAAAAAACTGAGAAATTACAGAGAAGCCAACAGCAATGCAAAATAAGACAATAAAAAATTACTTGTAATCCCACTACTCAGAGACTATTTATGCTATTTTGGTGAGTATTTTACCAACATCATTTACTCAGCCAAAATAAAAATATTTTAAGTACAGCATACTGTGCTTGTTTTTTTACGTTTTGTCTTTTCACTCAGAAATATAACTTGAAAATTTTCCCATTACATGAAATGTTCTGCTGCTATATGGGTTCTTAACGCTTTTTGAGCTGTAAAACATTGTATCAAAGTTATGGTTTTTCTCCTTGGAAAAATGAACAGGCATACAAAATATTGCACATAACTTTTAGGAGTTTCACTGTCTGAAAATTGTCCATATTTCCTGTCCCTGCTTATATCATTATAGATTGCCACACAGTGTTCTAGTCAATGTTTAAATTAATACTATCACCTATTTAATCAGACTCCTGCAGACATTTTTCCCTAACATGGACAAAGTGATTAAAATCTTTTATATTTGTTAATAACATCCCTTCATATCAAAGTTGCTGATAGTACAGCTTCATAGTTACAATTTAGCTTTAAGGTTGAATTATAAATGACTAGCACTTACACATCTAGAATAGTGTGGACAGCTTTTCGAAGACTTTACCTTGGGAATGTTGCATTAAATTCAGTGATGCTGGTACTTGGGAAAGTTTTTGAAATCCCATCTTAGCAATGGTTTTCAGTGGCACATGCTTTTGAAGATTCTCACAGATGTAGAGTTTCAAATTTGAAAGTGAATTTGACTTTAAAAAATAACCCTAGAGTCTTTGGAGCAAAGTTATTTCAGTGAAGTGATTGAATAAACCAAATAATAACATTTTGGCTGTTGTTTTTATAGTTATTGTAAGTGAAGAGATGAATTTACTTGTTTTGCTTCATGACTGGCTCTTTGGCTGGTATAAGAAGACATTTTGCAAGATATAACAAAGAGCACACCAATGGGATAACCATGTAGCTTCCCCAAGGTGACTTGGAATTAGAAAATTCACTTGTACAACAGATGTTTGTTTCAAAGAAAATCTATATCATTACTGTGACTGGTCATTACATGTGTCACCTTGGCTATGCTATGGTTTTCTTCTTAAAATCACATCATATTTACGTATATCATGCCATATAAACAGTACATCCCTCATTCAATAATGCACATATTTTGGCCTTCAGTAACATGCAACATTTTTCCCACCAACATACTCTCACAAGAGTTCTAACAAAAATGTCTTAGGAAAGAGATTTGGGCTATTTTTCTATGACCGTGGCCAAGACTTGGTCTCCATGATTCACCATGGCCTCAAAGTGACTTGGACACAACTTTTCCTCATGACAGCTTGCACTAAGTAGATATCTAGGTCATATTCATGGGACAATTGGATGATTGTCTCACCCTTTCATATTTTCAAAATATTTTGTTGTTTCTTTTAGCCCTGATGTGGTCATTCCCTTAGACTCCGAGCATGTGCAATTTCATGGCTGGAAAACCGGTAGAGTGGGCTTGTTGCTGCAGCAGCGGGCTTGGTTACTGTTATTTTGAAAAGCTCTCGGATGAGCGAGTTGATGTGAAAAGCTGTTGCTCAGAGAGTTTGGTGGGTGCCTTCAGGCTGCATACTGCCTGGAACATGAGAGCCAGCTGGGGACGTCAGGATTTTGAATATTATACCTTATCATGCCCAGTGAATGAATGACTTTATCATATAAACAAAGATTGCCAGAGAGTCCTGTCAAATGAACCAGCCCTAAAACACATCTTCTTGATTAGGGCTCTTTGGAGGCAAGGGCTATATATGTCAATCCTGGTATTCCCAAGAAATGCACACACATATGTGCATGCACGTACTGCATCTGATCACACACACAGGTGCATATGTCTACCACACCTGAACTCACACACATACACACACATGTGCATGTGTGTACTGCTTCTGAACACACACACGTGCATGCATCTACCACATCTAAGCACACACACGTGCATGTGTCTACTGCATCTGAGCGCACACACACATCATATGTTTACTGCATCTGAACACAAACATGCATGCATCTACCATATCTGAGCACACACACACATGTATGTGCTGTATCTGAGCACACATATACACACAAAGAATGAGCCCATCTCTCAAACAGAAATAAAAACTTGTGTTGATTTTTAAACTTAGAGTTCCAAAAAATCAATCTATTCCTCTACAATTGAATTACATACGCATAGTAAATATGTCTAAATATAGCTGGATGTGAGCATCCAGGTTTACAAGCATTCCGTCAGGTTAGAAGCCTGGCAAGTCAGTAAACACGATTCAGAGATACACGAGGATACATTTTGATTTTGGTTGTAAGAGCTGACCTTTTGGGAAAAGAAACATATTTTCTAATTTGTTTCTGGATGCAAATGAGAAACCAGCGGGATTCCTTAAACATGATTGTTCTTTGACTCTTTCTCTGGGGAGTCCTGGGCTCATTTCCCTTTGTCTTTTGATATTACCACACTGGTTTCCCTAGAGTACATTGATGTTGACAGAGAAAGACCAAAGGAACCTTTGTGACTTCATCCAAATGTCATGACCAGTGTAAGGCTCAGCTTCCGAGGGATCAACTTTCAAGCAGGAATGGGGTTGTTTTGGAAACTTAGCTAATGATGCTGTTATTATCTCTCATGAGTGACTGGGCTGATGGATCAATCCCACTGGCGTTTAGTGAAGCCTCATGGATGTGAGCAGGAATCCCGTCAGGATAGGAGCTATGTGGCCCCCGAGGTTACCAGAGCTCTCTTCTCTGCAAGAAAAATGATGGTCATCTTTAATAAAACAAACAACAACAGATGTTGACGAGGATGCAGAGAAAAAGGAATGCTTCTACACTGCTGGTGGGAATGCAAACTAGTGCAACCTTTCGGAAGACAGTGTGGCGATTTCTGAAATAACTAGAAATTGACTTTCCATGTGACCCAGCAATTCCTCTACTGGGAATATACCCAGAGGAACTCAAATCATTCTACAAAAAAGATAGCTGTACACAAATGTTTGTTGCAGCTCCATTCACAGTAGCAAAAACATGGAATCAACCATGCTGCCCATCAAAGGTGGACTGGATAAAAAAATGTGGCACATATATACAATGGAATATTATGCAGCCATAAAGAAGGACAAACATATGCACTTCTCGGCAAGTTAGATGAATTTAGAGTCAATCATACTCAGTGATCTATCGCAGAAACAAATAACAGAGTACCATATATTCTCACTCATAAGTGGACCTTGAACAATTATCATAATACTCTAAGAAAGTGATTGACAGTAGTGGGAAACTGCCATGGGAGGGGGAATGGGATTGGTAGTTGAGGGGAAACTGCTAGGGGAGGGAGGGGCACACCTTATCACCAAGGGTACCTGCATAATCAACGTTTATATACTTAACCCTGAATTGTACCCCACATCTTAAAAATAAAAAGAAAGAAAAATGTCATGTGACTCTGACATTTTTACATTTGGCTGTGATCTCCCCAAATCATGTTTCTTAAATAAGAATGCCTAAAGGTTTTGAACCATTTTTCATCCTGGGACAATTAATATATTTTGAACAATTTAAAGGATATGCTTGCAAAGAACAACGGGTGTTTGCAAAAAGTCAAGCAAGACACAAATGTTACATGTATTAGGATTTATTTGACAGTAGTTTTTAACTGTGGCCTGCACACTGTAGGAGCTCAGTAAATGTTCTCTGAATGCTTAGTGGGTGAAGCACCCTTGGAAATGCAGTAAGCAGAGCTGCTGTGGTGTTGTAACTCATGGCAGAAGTGTTTCCACAGACATCACTGGGGCACAGTCAGATCTCCTTGACATTCCTGTGCCTGTAGTGATGTGTTCTGATTGGTATTAAGATGATGCCTATAATTTAAAAACATACTTGTTTGCCGTCTCCTAACACTTCTCAAAGGTCGGGAGGGTAGATAAACAACTTCCCACAGCTGTAGCTGCCTCTGGCACATGCCTGCCGCAGAATGTGTGCACCGAGAAGATAAACACATCAACTTGCATCTCCTGTGCTTTTTGCGTCTGAACTTGACCCTTGGCAATTAATATGAAAACCAGGCCTGACACTAATGAATACAAATTCAAAAGAAGTTGTGCTGAATTGAGATCGCTGCCCTTCCCAAGAGGCCACTTTCTCTGAGGGGTTTGAGTTCACTCTGACTCTGCCATCCTGGCCCAGCGCCTTGTCTCTGTGGTAACCTCAGGGCCCCTCTCATCCTGCTTTCCCAGTTTCGGGTCCCTTCTGAGTCCCTACTTGGCTAATGCTGAGCATTAATTTTTCTGTACAGGTTGATTTACTACATATGGATGTTGCCAAGTTTTATTCCATTTGGTGACCTCTTGAGGATGCTTCTGGCTCTGGGATTCTGTGACCTGATATCTTTAAAATTAGCAGGTGATTCTTTTAAAAAGTCCTCAGTCAGAACTCTGTACCAGCTTTCAAATGAAATAATCTGCCAGTTGATTATCTTTTATATTTATAAATACTACTGATGACTCAGAGCTTTACAAACAGCTGGATCCTGAGTCCTTCCATGAAGACTTTAAAAAGTGAAGTGTGGGGCGGAGTCTTGACTCCGTAATGTTGGCACATTTTACTTGAAGTGAAGCTGGGAAGCCCTCCACAAAGTTGCTAGATCAAACACAGACGTCTCAAGTCCAAGGGGATTTTTCTACCCACTAAACCCCAACAGTTTTCTAAAAAAGATTGTCGAACATGGTATTGTTATCTTATTTGCTAAACAAGCACCCAGATGCTGTTATTCACACTGCCTGGAAACTTTCATATACTCCTGTGTCGAATATTTCTCATAGAACCAGGTTTTTTCTCTGCCGATTGACCTTAGGTCTGTAAGTTTCATCACTGCTTTTTTTTTTTTTTTTTTATTATCGTTATTTTAAATACGCCCGAAATTCCTAGAAACATGTTTGAAGATTCCACTTTCTTTGCAGTGGCAGACACAGCCTCGGGGGTGGTCACTTCTGTGTTAAGTCTTGACCCACGGATGTAGGCATCCAGGCATGATGCTTGGACTCTGTTTTTACCACATTGCTGGGTGGACACTTTACAAGATCACAGAAGGTCCTCTATCTGCTGATTAGCATTTAGAGAGCCTTGGCCCCGGGAGGGAGCCCTGGGAGGGAAGCAGACTGCTGTTAGGTGGAGGAGGGTCCCTGCCTGCTGATAAGCAGGCAGTGATAAGTCCAGACAGCCCCCCCCCCCACCTTCCCACTGGGCAGCTCCGCCCTGAGCCTGGGGCATCTGATGAACTTTTACTTTCTCGGCATCCTCTGAGGGCCCAGATAGCAGGAGGGACACCCGCAAGGTCTGCGTTTGAGACCTGTCAGTTGGGTGACAGATCATCCACAGACCACAGAGGATCCTGCTGACGACTCCAGACCAGAAACAGCGGCAGGAAATGGGAGACGCCGAAGCTTCTAGGAATAGGAGTTGCCAGTCCACAGTCTCACAGTTCCCTTGACAAAAGCCCCAGATATTGTTTGATGAACACTTTAGGGTTCAGATCTGTGCACAGCTCTGGAAATGCATGCTGACTTGTTTTCCTTAAATCTGGCAAGGCTACACCTGCTGACACAATAAAGGACTAATAACACTTCAGGAGTGAACTGGGGAGTCCCTTCCCCTGGAAGGAGTGTGGTTTGGGGTGACTGGTGGTCCCTTCCTCTGGAGGGAGTGTGATTTGGGGTGTCCGTGGAGTCCCTTTCCTTGGAGGGAGCACGGTTTGGGGTGACTGGTGGCCCCTTACTCTGGAGGGTAGTGTGGTTTGGGGTGAGTGGGGGTTCCTTCCTCTGGAGGGAAGCGTGGTTTGGGGCGTGTGTGGAGTTTCTTCCCCTGTAGGGAGCATGATTTGAGATCCAGGGTTAGGGTTAGGCTGGTTTCCACCTATGCTTACTGTGCACTCTCGTATACGTGAGGACCTTCAGGCCTGTGGTGGCGTCTGAGCATCCCTAGCAGCGGGACCCAGGACGTCATAGTTTTCAGTAAACATTTGTGAATGAATGAAAAGATGGAAATATGCTTTCCTGGGTCATGATGCCTGTTGTGGTCAGGTTGCTGTGATTGGTCTCAAGTACCCGAATGGTCATAAAACCATGACGTTGGTGGATGGATAATGTTCATCACATTAGGCTCTGCCCAGCCTTCTGCTGTGTGTGTTCAGTGCTTAGGATAGTGAGGAGTAAGGATGGTCATGGCCCTGTCTTTCAAGAGCTTGTAATCTAGTTGGGGAAACAAGACTAGAAGACTTTCAACGGTGGTTTACTTGTGGGAGTCAAAGTGACACAGTGTCAAGTTGTCTGTCCTAGACTGTGATAGTCATTCTTCTCATGATTGGGTCTTGATCAGCTTCAAACAGTTCCTGGCATGAAGCAGAACCATAGATGTGAGGGTGAAATGGACCTTCTGGAAATCTCTGCTGTCTTTTAGTTTGCCTCCTCCTTTTCTTTCAGACGAGAAAGCCACTTGGCTGAGATCATATAACACATAGTTAGATCACGCTTATGAATTCCCTGGGACTGTGGGTCCTGGGATGCTGGAGTCCCAGGCTCAGGCAGGTAACAGCTTCGTTTCTAGGGAGGTCTCCGTCCTGCGATGGTAGGTGCACTGTTGGGTAAGTGCTAAGACTCTGAGTTCCACTCCTCACAGTTTCTACTGCATCTTCTGTATTCTCTCCCTCTTCCTCTTCCTCTCTCATTTACTTTTTACAAATAGCCTCTCAGGATCTTGCCCATAATCTGCACAGAGTAAGAAGTCCTGGCATTCTTGAAGACCTTCTGATATCAACAGCTGCCATGTCTTGTCCCTGCTTCCCCACCACTGTCCTTTGTATCCACTGCCTCCCTTGCTGATGGCTGGGGCACCACAACATCCAGACGGTCTTGCCTATCCCAGCTGGGCTCCACGTCCCGGCTCCCTCTTCGACAAGGGAGACGCCCATGCCGCACCTGTCCCAGCCTGGCGGGGCCCCTGGGAACTCAGACGTGAGGTCCTGACCCTTCAGCTGTCACCCGTGCCACAATGCCTTCTTTTTTCTTTTTAAAGGAAGTCAGATTTAGTGAAAAACCTGGCAGGACTGGTTGATTTGAAAACATTACAGAAATTATAGAATTTGTGTACCTTCTGGAGCCGGTGATGTGGTGAAAATGTTAGTTTTAAATGTTCCTGCTTTCCTTTTCCTCAGCCTACGTTTTATTTTTCAGTAAAAAATGATGGAGAAAATCCTGCGGTGTTGCTCTCTTGTGATTTTCAGAGACCTGCTGAGCCTTCTGACCATTCAGCCTCTTGACCATCAAGCCTGCTGAGTGTCTACCCTCCTAACCATTGATCCTTCTGACCGTTCAGCCTCCTGACTACTGAGCTTCCTGACCATTGAGCTTCCTGACGGTCCAGCCTCATGACCATCGGGCCTGCTGACTGCCTATCCTCCTGACCATTGAGCCTCCTGACTGTTCAGCCTCCTGACTACTGAGTTTCCTGACCATCAAGCCTCCAGACTGTCCAGTCTCATGACCAGCCAGCCTCTTGACCAGGCAGCCTCCTGAATGTCGAGCCTCCTGAATGTCGAGACTCCTGTCTGCCAAGTCTCCCTGGTCTTTGAGCCTCTTGACCATCAAGCCTCCTGACCGGCCAGCCTCCTGACTGTCCAGCCTCCTGACTGCTGGGCCTCCTGACCATCCAGCCTCCTGACTGTCCAGCCTGCTGTCTGCCGGGCCTCCTAACTGTCCAGCCTCCTGCCGCAGAATGCAGGCCTCTGCAACATCTCATCCACCCAGAGGGCTCCATTTGACCAGGCCCTTGGAATTCAGCCTAGACAATGGGCTGTTCAACAGTTGAGACAAAGTAGCCAGTGGCAGGCCCCGTGGGTGAGTCGGCTGACCTAGCAGGAAGGGCCCTGGTGGCTGACAGGGAGGAAGCAGCCGTGTATGTGTTTGTTTTCTCAAAGTGCTGATGAACAGGGGGCTGCTCGAGGGGCTTGGAGGGGAGGGGCTTGGAGGGCAGCTGCAGAGAGAGATTAGGGTTTATCAGCCTCAGCCCAGCTTCCTGTGTGAGAGCACTCAGCCACACCAGGCTCATGCCCACCTCACCAGCCCCTCCTCGTGTGCCCCTGAGTACCCCAGAGCCTCCAGGTGAGGCCTGCGGCTGGGGAGAAGGTGGGGTCACAGTTCCTTCATAACAGAAGCCAAAGGGTGGGAGAAAACCGATTTCCACATGCCAAGTGACTCCCTTTGTGATTTTTGTGCGTATGTCTGATGGTTCTGAATTTTTGGGCTCCTTTAGAGAGACCCCTAGGAGGTTGGAAGGAGTGGGAAGTAGCAGAGAGCTTTTGTTGGAAGGAATGTTTGCCTCTCTGGGTCTAAGACCTTTCCTGACACAAGAATGGAGGAGACTCAGAAATTAGGAAAGCATGGTCCAGAGCATGAATAACTCTGTCACTGGGAAGACAAACATTCTTAAGCAACATATCCTTAAAAAAGTATGAACTTGGAGTCATACTCCAAGTCACAGGCATGGAATAAAGACTTACATGATCAAATAGATGCTAAAATATTAAATGATCCAGAGCTCAGTAACCGCAGAGCATCCATTTTCTCTGCTCCTTAGCTGCAATGACAGCAACCTCAAAGGTTACTCCTTCCTCTGGGGGAGAAGGGAGGCGGCTTCCTGGAGCTGGACTCGACATTACAGCAGTGAGGCAAGGCTGCTGAAATAACTCACTCAAGATCAAGTTTGACCCGTGCACTTCTGAGTCAAGGGATTTAAAATGTTTCACAGATGATAACAATTTTAACCAAGGTGAACTAGAGTAATTCTAAGGAATAAAGAATAGCAATAAATAGTTCAGGATGGATTTGATCCAATATTCAGGGCTTTTTCTATGTTTTTAAAAAATTTATATTTCTTACAGTGCATGAATTTATGATGAAAATAGTCATGGATTTTTGGAGGAGATTGGATTGTATATTGCAAGAAGATGAAATATGTGATGTGAAACTCAATCTGCACAGACATAAAGACTAGCATAAACTTTGCTCTTTCTTGCTGCATGTTTCAATAAGTTGTGAAGATCAAGTATCTGACAGCTGAAGCTGTTACCACGAGATGCAGAAGGCGCACATGGCCTTAGGAAGTCCTGAGCGTGGCGCCCACTGAGGATGAGACCCCTGCGAGCTGGTGGAGTCTGTCTCGGGGTTGATGGGGAGCTGCTTCTTTCTCTTGGAGCAGATGTGATGGAATGTTGCCATGGAGTAGTGAGTGTGTGGGACTCACGTGCAAATGTTGGAATTACTGCACTTCTCTGAGCCTCAGTTTCCCAACCTGGGGCAGTGGTGATGACTGGATTTGGGAACCAGCATCCTGGAGTTGAGTGATTATTGGTCACCCCCTGAACCAGTTCGTCCCCTTCTCTGAGCTTCAGTTTCCCTATCTGTAAAACTGTGACATAAACACCTAATAAATGCCTACTACTATTCCTAACCAACATCACATTTACCCAGAGTGGATGCTTTTCTAGAACCTGCCTTGATTCTGTTTTTCTATCTATAAAACACACAGGCAGATGAAACATCATCTAAGAATACAAAGCTCAGCATTTCCTGGATGTAAGGTACAATGGAAGCAAAAACGGAGTTTGTTATTAAATGTCATGTGTTATTTTGAAGGGCTCCCACAATATCAGCGGTCTAGACAGCCTAGTACTTTAACGCGACCTACCAGAAAATAGTAACATGCGTGGCTTGTAAAAATGCCATGCAGGAAGGCCTCAGATCAAAGATACTATTTCGACATGAAGCGTTATTATTTTTACTTTTGGTATTACTCAGATTTTCCTACATAAAAAGAAAAAAAATATGATTTTAGTGAAAGATGTCCCCACTTTGTTTTGATATGAGCTAACTGCAGAAATAAAGGAGTAGGATCAGTGTTATGAAAACTGAAATTACAATACTGTGTTGTGAATATTATGAATTTAGAAAACTTTAACCTCAGCATCTTTAATCTCTTTTCACATCACATTGCTTAAAAAGACTAGAATGAGCAATGCCTGTATCCTAACATTCAGGAGCTAAGATTGCCATGAGGGATCGCTTAGTCCACATATCTTGCTTCACAGGCAGGGAAACTGAGGCCCAGGTAGAGACACAGGGTGATGGTGGCGCCCAGCCCTGAACCCGGCAGATCCTGACGTCTGTTTTGGCGCTCCAGAATGTTCGTTCTGCCTTTTGGGAGGCGAGCGTTTGTGGCAGCGTTCCTGCCTCCGTCCCTTTCCTCAACACTGCTCTCATCTCCATCTGTAATCTGGAGTCAGAGAGTCCCCAGCCACTTCTCTAAGCCTCAGCCTTCTAGGTAAAGCAGATCATCCCAGCCACGTTTACAGAGTTGCCGTAAGGGCCAAGAGGTGTAACATCTGGGAAGTACCTGGCAGATGGTGAGCTCTCAATACATATTGTTGTTAAAAAATACTGTGGTTTTTAAAACCCATGTTTGAAAAAATATTTATGTCTCAGGACAAACAATAAAATGTTTAAAAATATATTTTTTGGAGTCTGAACTTACTACAAAAATAGCAAGATTATTTATTATCTGAATCGGTGAACATCTAGTGCTTTTAGTTCACAGTCTGGTCCTGTTTATGGTAGTGGAACACAGGGCAGATGAGGCAGGGGTTCTACAGCACATTTGACGAGACTACACATCCTTGCTCTGGGATGGGAAGCATCTCTGGAGGTGGAGGTAACAGTGATGGTGCTGGGAACCACGGTTGTGGGGGCTCCCTTCCCTGGGGCTTGTGATGGGACAGGCACTTGCTAAGCTGCTCCAAGTTTCCCGCTTAACACTTACCTCCTGATCTACATCCTCATCTTATCCATGAACCACTGAGGCTGCGGGATATTTGGTAATTTACACGAGGCGAATTACAGACCTGGAACCCAGCCCAGACTTCCTGATTCCGAAGCCTCCACTTTTAACCAAGCTCCTGCTCCCAAACTTGGAGTCCAGTTCCTCAAACAGCCACTCGATTTCTACTTTGCGAGTATAGGGACAGTTGACTCCCCACCACCTGGAGTTTCCTGGGCTGGTCCCCTCCCCTTTTGTGCCAGGGCATGGTGCCACACTGATGAAGTAGCTTCCTTGAGCCGCAGAAAGAAATGGCCACAAACTGGGGGGCTGACAACATCAGAAATGAGGTCTCTCCCGGGTCTGGAGGCCGGAAGCCTGAAGTCAAGGTGTCAGCAGGCCTGCGCCTTCTGGAGGCTCCAGGGAAGAGCCCTTTCCTGCCAACGCGTGATGTCCCACGGTCCTTGGCCCGCTTGGCCTGCAGCTGCTTCTTTCTTTATGCAGCCCCTTCTCTGTGTGTGTCTGTGACTGAACCTCCCTCTCCTTCCTCTCATTTACTGAAATGGTTGTGTCTCTGGGCTTCATTCCTGTCTCTGATCTAGGGCCTACCCCAGCCCAGAACAACCTCAAACTGTTTACGTCTGTGAGGGCCCTGTTTCCACACGAGGTCACGTGCTGAGGTTCTGAATGGATGTGAATTCCAGGGGACACTCTTCAACTGCATCCGGGAAGACTTTTACCGGGGTGAGAATTCACTCAGAAACGACATATTTCAGCCTCTTCCAGGGCATTGTGGCTAGACACAGGGAACATATCAGGTAGTTTTCATTTAAATCTCTTGTTATTTCTGTGATCAGTTATTTTCTGTTGCAAGTTACAGTGCACATAGTTGGTCTGGCATCTGTCTCATGAGCCTTTGGAGATTTTAATGGGCTACAAGCAACATCCATAATACGGCGGTTCCTCCTGGCATAGCTCAGAGCTCACAGCGACGAGTGCGCCACGGAGCTCACCATGAAACTTTCAAGGCCACGTCTCCTTTCTTCAGAGCTCAGACCCTAGAAAGTGGGGCCTTTTGTCAGGAAGTCATTTGTCTGTCTTCACTGCTGGTGGGAGTGAAGAGTGACAGAATGGTGTCACTGGAGCCTTCATCACACTTGGGACAGATGTTGCGAAGATCCCGACTGGCCCTACGTTGAGTTACCAGAGCTGCCAGTGAGTCGTGTGCCCGTGCAAACATGCACAAACACGCATCATACTGAAGTCCCAATTCTGGTTGAATCAAGAAGGAAAAAAAATCACACTTTCTTAAGCTGGCTTTTTGAGCACATGCTCATGCTTAAAGCAAATTATGTATTTGCTGCAGTAGCTGTGTCTCTGGGCCTCATTCCCACCAGCCTTTCGACATCCTGGGGCCTCAAGCTCCTTCCTGCCTCCGGCCTTTGTCTGCTGCGCCCTCTGCATCAGGGTTTTCTTCCCCCAAATCTTCCAGGGCTGGCTCCTTCTTGTCACTCGGGTCTGCCCTCACAGAGGCCTTCCCGGCCCCCAGAATCTGCCCACGTCCTTCTGTTCTGTCTTCATTATAGCACAATACAAACCTGATTTGTTGTTAATATTTTGTCTGATTGTTTGTACATTTGCCTTTTCCACCCTCTAGCTAGAATGTAAGCTCCATGAGATTGGAGAATCAGAGATCCTGTTTTGTTCCCTGTCATATCCCTAGCACTTACAGCAGTGTCCAGCACATGTAGGTGCTCAGCTAGGATCTGTTGAATGAATGAACAAACAATTGAGCGGTGAGTGAACTCTTAACCTTTTTTCAGTTCATCCTTATTTCCTCAGGCAGGGCTTACCTAACGTCCCTGCCTGCATTATACACCTCTGTTAAAGGCATCATGTACCTTCCTCCCATAATGTTTATCACGGGCGATTTCACATCTATTTTTGTATGGTTCTTTGGTTAATGTGTTTCCCCAATGGACTCAAGGGTCCGAGAGGCAGAGACTTCTTACCGATGTGTTCCTAAGATCCAACACAGTGTCTCCATAATTACCTGTAAATGAATAAAGCCAGGCATGCCCTTAGCTCCAGGTGTGTTGCTGACACTGTTGTCAGTGCTGTTGGTCATCAGCAGGCTGCCGTCACAGGGCTGAGCTCCTGGTGAAGGGTGAGGAGCTGGCAGAAGCAGGGGGAGACGGGGACTCAGATGCCAGGAATGGGACGAATATGCGTGTCGGGATGTGGCTCCAAGGAGGGCTGCATTTCGGGAGTGAGATCCAATCCAGGAACTGATCCAGCAGTAAGTCGGATTTGATGTTGGGCAAATGCATCGAAGTCACCGCCCTGACAGTTTCCTTCCCAGCTGTGCACTTGGTTTAAGACCCCGTGAGCAGCTGTGTCTATGGTTCCATGCTCAGGGACTTCCTGCAGGTCCCACCTCCCGTGCTTTACTCTGAACCCTATTGTTTCGGCCTGGTTTCCCTGGTTCCTTCCTGTTTCCTTGAATCTGGATTCCCCCCTTTACCTGTTCCCTTTGGGTGGGTAACTGGGGGGTCCAACTTGCGCACTCCATCTCGGACCTTTAACTGTGAGCTCTACAGCCCTGGCTGATCCTCCCTGACCTGTGCCTATGCCTGGCCCAGGCCCAGGCAATTCCTGTATCCAGGGGCCTGGCCTCCTGCTTGTCTTGGAAGAGGAGCTGGACCCTGAATTCTCTTGGATTGTGCCCCTGGAGCCTCCGCAGTCTAAGATTAGAACTGAATCCTGGAAGGGCTGGGAAATGGGTGAACATGATGCCATTTTATCCTCCCGTGCTCAGGGCAGGCATCCTTCCCACTGTGTCCAGCTCCATGGCTCTTAACGCGAGGCTCCATCATCGGCCCCAGTGGCTGACACAGGCCTGTGACAAGAAGCTGAGCTGTGTGGGGATATGCGTGCGCATGTGTGTGACTGGGAAGAAAAATTTCAAAAGGCCCAGCTACGGAGAGTCTGGGTCAGAGGGGTGGAATGAGGCTCACAATGACAGATGTTCTGAGTGAATGCATCCGGCAAGCCTGGCTTCTTAGTGTCAAGTGGGAGCTTTGAAATATTAAAATACTTATGAAAAGTAATTAATAAGGAAGGTCTTACTGAAAATAAGCCCTTGGGATAAACGGGGACATATGTTGCTAATTAGTCAGTTATTCCTGCAGATAGCCACTGTTTAATCTCTCGCCAGAGCAAAAATGAGGTGTTTATGAGCTGATCTATTGAAGTTTTAAGTGTGTTTCATTTACGGTGAAATCCTAAGGTCTGAAGAGCTCACTGCTGGCTGGAGTCCCCAAAGTGCAGCTGAAATGCTGACAGGAGAGAGGATCGGGGCCGGTCCTGGCCTGCTGTGAGTGGTGTGTGGCTATGGGACCCCTGGGAGCACTATATGGGCGTCTGGGTTCCCCTCTTACCGTCGGCAGAGGAGCAGATTTCTAACGTGGCGAAATCTTCTTCACCTGAAAGATGTATGAGAGCAGAATTCATATGGCAAAATATGCATATAAGTATACATACTTTCGAAATATACCTGGGAATAGATTGATTTGACTCTAAAATTAAATTTGAGTGGTGGCTCATGCCTGTTATCCCAACACTTAGGAAGGCTAGGAAGGCTGAGGCGGGAGGTTCATTTGAGTCCAGGAGTTCAAGACCAATCAGGCCAACACAACAAGGCCACATCTCTACAAAAAATAAAAATGTAGCTGGATGTGGTGGCATGTGCATTATAGTCCCAGCTACTTGGGAGGCTGAGGCTGGAGGATCTCCTGAGTCCAGGAAGTCAAGGCTGTAGTGAGCTGTGACTGTACCACTGCACTCCAGCCTGGACGACAGAGTGAGACTATGATTTAAAAAAAAAAAGAAACTTTGCCTGGTGATACTTCCATCATTTAGATTAAATACAATGTGAAAACACAGCTTGGCTTTCTGGATTAAGTTCATACTAGAAATCAGGACTCCCAATGTGTGCACTCATCTGTGTGTCTTCTGTGAGACCGTAGCGGACATCTGTTGTTTGCAATGTCATCATTTGTTCCCTGTTCTTTTGATAATGGCCTTTGGATTTTCTGTTCTCCACTCTCAGTCCATGTTCAGGGGAGTCAGACAACTTCAGGTCAGAGCATCATACTCCTCAGGCCATGGAGGAAGGTTCTGGGTGTGCACATGACCCCAGCAGAACCAGCTGGGCTTAGTTCTTTCTTTCCTTCAACTATTGGTAAGAAAGTATCTGTTTTTCTGCCGGAGTTGTTGAGGACATTGGCTATGTCTAGAGTTATTAACAGTCATCTTGACATTGTCAGGAAAGCCTGAAAATGGAGCATACACAAGAAATGTGGGCTGAAATTTTTTTTTTTTTTTTTGAGTTGGAGTCTCACTCTGTCACCCAGGCTGGAGTGCAGTGGCACACTCATGGCCACCCCAGCATTGACTTGCTGGGCTCCAGTGATCCTTCCACCTCAGGATTCCAAGTAGCTGGAACTACAGGCGCTCACTACCATGCCAGGCCAATTTTTGATTTATTGTAGAGACGAGGTCTCTCCAAGTTGCCTGGGCTGGTCTCCAACCCGCGGGCTCAGGCAATCTGCTTGCCTCGGCCTCCCAAAGTGCTGGGATTACAGGCTGAACCACCGAGCCCAGCTAAACGTGCGCTGAAATTTCATGAGATGTCAAGTTCTGAAGATTTCAAGTGATCTAGCCATGCATGCAGCTGATTACTCATGGACTTAAGTTTCTTGGACCCCCAGGTTTCTGTTTTGCAGAAGCCAATTTGACTGGAATGTTCCATTTGCAACGGAAGGAATCCTAACATAAAGGCACATATCTTTCTCACCTTTACTGATTGAACACAAAACGTAGACTCTTCTGAACTGAGAGTTTCACAAGAGCAAGGATGCTGATCAGTGGGCCCACAGTGGGTGTTCAGCAAATATTTGCTGCAATCATTACCCTGATGAGGCCCACTGACCAGCTCTGCCTTAAAGACACTTTTTTCTTACTCTAGTAGCAAACATTTTAGAAGCCTTATAAGAAAAGACAACCAAGAAAGGAATAACCACATTTGTTACCTCACCCTTCCAAGATAAGCCTGGTTAGCTTTTTAGTGTATGGTATAGTTTTCCATCAGATATAAATCACATTTATATTTCAAAAATGATATTGTATTTCATATATTATTTTGCTCACTTATTTTTTACTTCATATATAATAAAACTCAATGTTTGTAGTAATTTCAAAATTGTTTTATTATATACCAATTGAAAAATTAATACTTTTAAATGGCTACCTAGTATATCATTGTATAGATGAACCAAAAGTTATTCAAGAAATTCCCAATTATGGACTATTTGGGTTACTTCCAATTTTCAATAATATAAGCAAACTCAGTATTTACAAATATTAATGGTTATTTCCTTAGAATAATTTTCTAGAAATATAATTATTGGGCTATAAAGTATGAACAGTTTTAAAAATTTTGTTACACATTGTGACTTTGTACTCTTATGAGCCTGAGTACTGAAAAGTTTAAAAATTCTTTGCAAAATTGCTAGGTAAAAAGGAAAAAAATGTACCCTTTCAACTTGTTTTTCTTTGTGGCTAATGAAAGTGAAGATTAAAAAAAAATAATATAGGTCATGGGTATTTCTCCTCTTGCAAAGCCTAGAACAGGTCTTTATTTAGCCAGCTGTTTCTAAAGATACTCACTGTGCTTTTTGTTTGAAGATGCTGCTCTGGGCCGCGGCTCCCATGACTATTTTCCTGATGTGGTATAGGTGCTTGACTTTTCCAGTGTCAGCCCTTAGGAAACCAACCACTGTGCATGTTGCCTTTTAGTTCCCTGGACTGCAAAGCCATTTTGGGTCCCACAGTCACACCTGTCTGGGACGCTTACACTGGCAGTTCTGCCTGATTCAATCACTTCGCAGGTCTTCTCATTCCAGACCATCAGTGTCAGCATCAGTGTCACTAGAAGTTTCCAGTTCGTTGGTTCAAACCATCATCTTTCACTATAGCATTGCAAAAGTCTCTCAAATAGCTTTCTTCCTCACCCTCCTCCCTGGTCTATTTTGTCCCTTGCCTTCTCACCTGGAAAACCATCTTCCAATAAAAAAATCACACTTGGTTCACACCACTGCCCACAAACCTCCATGACTCCGTCTTGCTTCCCAAGGACAGTCTGAGCCCCCTGGTGACTGCATTTCAAGCCTCTCATGACTTGGTCCCAGCTCGCCCTTCCATTCCAACTTGGCATTACTCTCATAATTCATGAGTCTTACCTATTAATCAAGCTGAACTACCTCTCCGCTTGTTTTCACGTTGCTCTCTTCTTCGAGTGCCCTTCCTCCTCATCTCTGCCTGTCAAAGCCCTCGAAGACACAGTCCACGTGCCTTCCCTCCATGAGCTATCCCCACTCCCCCAGCCAGGAAAGCCTTTCCCTCTCACGATCATCAAGCGCGCATTGCATATAAATCTTGGAGAACTTATCTCCCCTGTTGTCTCCTGTGGTTGTTTTATAGATGACTTGCCTTCCTTAACGAGAGGGAGAACACTCCTCTAAATACATGGCCACAACTCTGGAAGGTTCTGGGGAAAAGTCAGTGAAAACATTCAGGAGAATGGTGTTTTTCTTGTTCTCACGTTGTGGTTCTCCTCCAACACTTCCTGTGCTGGTGTGTGTTCATCTCAGTCTCATCACTGGATTGTTTCCACAGCTCTGATTCTCCCAGATTTGAATACTGAAATTTACATGGGGTTTTCTAAAATGCATTTCAGGATTCCACTTTGTTTTTCTTCTGTGTTTAGGAGGAAGAGAGGCAGGGGGTTGATAAACACAGCCTGGAGAGCTTCCCCAAACAGGCAGCCAGGTACTTTGATCATTAGTTGTGTCAAGCATCTTCCTTTCTGCTGCCTCCTGGGATCTGTTTTCCAGGCCTGTTTTGAGGAAGCAGGAGTGGCCCTTCCCCCATAACCAGGGAGCCCTGGGGCTGTTTGTGGGCAACTTGTTTCTTGTAAATTTAATCACCTAGACTCAAAATCCAACCATCAAGGACAGGCATCTCACTTTCCCTCTTACCCCCGCTTAGGTGACCAGGGCAGAGGGGCCAAGCTTCTAATCTACGGGGCTAGTCTGTGGAGAGTCCTCTGCTGTCCAGATCTTAACAAGAACATGGTCTCACTTGGTCCTTCTGGAAATCTTCTGTCATGCCAACTTTAGGACTGCTAAAATTAATGCTGTTAAAAGCATCGCAATATGTCAGCACCACAAGGAAGATAAAGGCATCTATTTCTCCAGCCTCCCCTCAGCTTCCTTTCTTGCTCTCCAGGGTTTTCTCCAGTCAGGTGTAGTGAGTGGTTGAAAACAATCCCCTTTCTTTCATGGCTGTGTAAGTGTTTGGCTCTAGTGAGGGAAGGCTTAGCTTAAGCTGAGCTCCAAGCCCCTTGGCCTGCCAGGAATCACCAGAGATCACAAGGCGTGTGCTGGGAGCCAAGCAGAGACCACCTCCAAGTGGAAGAGTCCACAGTCCATCAGCCCTCACAGAGGATTGTTTGTTGTTCTCTGCCCTTCCTGATCTGCCATTCTGGTCTCTTTTTTGGTCTCCATCACCTTCCCTGGCCCCTCATTCTGCCTAGTCCTGTAGGCATTTCTCCTGCAGGTGCTGCATCAGTGCTTGACCCTGGAATCCTGACCCATTGTGGAAAACCCTGAGCCCCGCGCATACAACATCTTGGTCTGAGAGTTGCTCCCAACTGGACTTCAGGCCCAGGTAGGGCTGCAGCAGGCATTTATTAAGCACCTCCTGTGCACTAGACACAGCAAATTGGGCCAAGGGGAACCACGGTACAAGGTGGAGGCAGAAGGAGGGAAAAACAGCCTCATTTCATTATATGTGTTTGTGTGTGTGTGTGTGTGTGTCTGTGTGTGTGTGTGTGTGTATATATATATACTAATAATATATATACATATTGTGAGTTGGAGTCTCTCTCCGTTGCCTAGACTGGAGTGCAGTGGCATGCTCACAGCCACCCCAGCATCGACCTGCTGGGCTCTGGCGATCCTTCTGCTTCAGCCTTACAAATAGCTGGAACTACAGGCGTGCGCTACCATACCCGGCTAATTTTTTATTTATTGTAGAGACAAGGTCTCCCTAAGTTGCCGGGGCTGGTCTCGAACCCGGCAACTTCATTTGCCTTGGCCTCCCAAAGTGCTGGGATTACAGGCTGAACCACAGAGCCCTGCCTCATTACATATTTAAGGGGCTCACAGTGATGCCAACAACATGCCAGAGAAGAAGACTCCTTACTCTCCCTCCATTGAATGATTCAATGATTCATGATTCAGTTCCCTCCCAACTCTGGTAGTGAAGGGGATTAGGCATCCACGAGTCTCTCTAGACCAGAGCAAAGAAGTGGTAGCTCTCTAGGGCATTAAACACTTCAGGGGCTTCACTCCCCTGGGGTAATCTGAGAAAGATCAAACACACAGCTCACATTTCCCCCAGGGTTTATGACACATTCTTCCAGTGGCTCCTTGACAGCTGGAAAGGGCAGGCACACGCTGGTTACTGTGCTATACTCAGCAGTCTGAGAAGCAGATCAGCACCTCCCAACCTTCCCCCACAGGTCATTCCAGTGCTAACTTCCGCCTGGAATGAGTTTGTCTACACTGAGCACCCCAACTGCATTCTAAATCTTCTAGCATCGGAAGTAGAGGTACTAGGCAAATGTGGGTCTTCCTAGATCACAAAACAAAGAGGTGGTTTTAAGTAGGCATGCAAGTACATTCAGGAGCTACATTCTCCCAGAAAAGTGTGGAGAAAGGGCTTAAAAAGTGAAGCTCCCTGTGTATCCTCAGAAGGGTTTTTGGTACACTCTTCCATGACTACTTGACAACTTGGCTTTCAACTAACTTGCACTAGGGACTTAAAGGTGCAGTCAACAAATAACCCTCTTGAGTCTTCTTGCCTCACTCCAACAGTAACTCTGAGCCTATCAATTTCTCCTAAAAGGAGTATGACCACCCACAAGTACCCCAACTTTTACATCATCCACCTGAGGGACTGCATCCCAAACCTCCTAGCTCCTGGAGCAGGAGAGACTAGGCATACATGGGTCTTAGAACTCAGAACACAAAACAAAGAGGTGGTTTTAAACAGGCTTGTGGACATTTCTGGGGCTACATCCCACAAAAACAGTGCAGAAAGGGGGCTGGAATGCTAAGCTCCCATTTCCTCCCCAGAAGAGGCTTGCTGCATGCTCTTCCAGGAGTTACTTGATGGCCTGGCCTCTAACTAACTTGCATCAGGGAGCCAATGGGTTGGGCAAACATCAGCCCTCAGGCAGTCTGAGCAGGAACCATTATATCCTGAGCTTTTCCTCTGGCTCAACCCAGTGATAAATCCAGGCCTACCCATTCTTCCTGGAAGGAGTTTTGTCCATGCACCAAGTGCCACAACTTCTATATCTGTTAGCCAAGGGACTGTATCCTTAATGACTTAACTCTGAGAATCGATGGGGCTTTTCATTCCTGACTCTTTCTAAACCATGGAAAGCAAAAAGGCAGACACAGCAGGCTCACTTCCAGCAGCTATCTCCCTAGGTTCAGAGGGTGCAGTGTGAAGAAAAATACAGGCATTTACCACAGAATCTCTCCCTGACTTAGAAAGAGAGAGTGGAAGAATAACACCCATGCTTAGCTCAACGTGAGGATGGAAGGAACACATCCAAAACCTCAACCTTCTCAGCTACATCTGAAAGGTCCAGCTTCTGTCTTAATGATCATAGGGTACTGATGGAATGTGGCACATTATATTCTCTAGGGGGCCACCTGAAATACAGAAAACGGTCTGGACAAACTCAACTGGCCGAATTGGTGAGATTATTTTTTTCCCTCATAAGACCAGCCTGATAAGACTGTCAGAAGCAGTTGTTTCATCTAAGTAGCAGAAACCAACACAGAGAGTCAATGAAAGTAAAGAAACAGGAAAATATATTCCAGATTTAAAAAAACAAAATAAATCTATGGAAACTGACTCATGTGACTTGGAGATATGTGATTTATCTGACAAGGAGTTCAAAATAATGATCATAACAATTCTTACTGAGGTCAAAAGAGCAATGCAAGAAGAAACTGTGAATTTTAACAAAGAGATAAAAAGTATAAATGAGTACCAAACAGAAATCATACAGTTGAAGCATACTATAATGGAACTGAAAATTCAATAGAGGCATTCAACAGCAGACTAGATCAAGCAGAAGAAAAGATCAGTGAACCTAAAGACAGACCACTTGACATAATCAATATGAGAAACAAACAAACAAACAAACAAAAAGAATGACAGAGAGTGAGCCTAGTGTAAGAGACTTAAGGGATATCATGCAATGGAACAACTTATGCATTGCCAGTATGCCAGAAGGAAAAGAGAGAAAACAAGACAGAAAACATATTCAAAGAAATAATAGCAGAAAATTTTCCAAGTCTGGGGAAGAAAATAGAAAGCTAGATCCAGGAATTCCAAATGACACCAAATAAAGTGGATCCAAAAAGACCCACATCAAGATACATCATAATCAAATTGTCAAAAGTTAAAGGCAGAGAGTGTTGACAGCAGCAAGGGAAAATCAAATTATCACATATAAAGGAACATCCATAAGACTATCAGCAGATTTCTCAGTAGCAACCTTGCAGGCCAGAAGGCAATGGAAAGATGTAGTCAAAATCTGAAAGAAAAAGAAAACAACCAAAGGCAATCCTGCATTTTAAAGCAGAAAATGTGATAAAGACTTTCTCAAACAAACGAAAGCTGAAAGAGTTTATCACCACTAGACCTGCCTTATAATCAATACTAAAAGGAGTTCTTTGTGTTGAAGGAAAAGGACACTAAATAGTAACATAAAAACACATGAAAGTATAAAACTCACTGGTAAAAGTAAGGACATTGTCAGGCTGTTTCTGTTATAAGATGTCTTACATGAGCCTCAGCATAACAAAGCAAAAGCCTGCAATATAGATACGTAAAAGATAAAAAGATAAATTCCAAAGCATAGCACTCCAGAAAGTCATCAGACCAAAGGAGGAAGGGAACAAAGGATTTACAAAACAACCAGAAAACAGTTGGCAAAATGGCAGCAGTAATAAGAGAATTAAATTCTCCAAACAAAGGGCATAGAGTGACTGAATAGATTTAAAAAAAAAACAAGACCCAACTATGTGCTGCCACTAAGAGGCTCACTTCACCTTAAAGCAAGAATAAATGAAATAGAGAAACCAGTACAAAAGATCAGTGAAACTAGGGGCACTGAAACTTAGTTCTGCAGCAAAGAGAGGCCCATTGAAGTTTCCTGAGGAGGCAAGTGGCCTCAACAAGGGTTTGCAAACATTGTTCTAGCCTCAGTGTAAAGGACAGGTGAAGGAAAGAAGTTGTGGGCAGAGAAGCCAGGTAAGAAGCCCACCCAAACAAGAGATAATGAGAGCCTCAATGAAGGTCAATAAAAGGGACTCAAGGCCAAATTCGGTGGTTCAACCTGTAATCCCAGCACTTTGGGGGACCAAGGCAAGGGGATTGCCTGAACCAGCCTGGGCAACTTGGCGAGACCTTGTGTCTACAATAAAAAAAAAAAAAGAAAAAAAATTGCCAAGCATGGTAGCGTCGCCTATAGTTCTGGCTACTTGGAAGGCGGAGGCAGAAGGATTGCTGGAGTCCAGCAGGTTGACATTGGGGTGGCAAGACTGTTTTATCTGGTCCTGAGCCACCTGCCTTTTCTTTCCTGCTAAATTTGGGGAGAGTCTGATTGCAGTGTAACCCTTCTCTCCTCTTTAAAACATGCAATTCTGCAGATTCACTATCTATATGGGTAGGAACCAGTGTCAGAAACATGCAGCTATAGAAGAGAAAAAACCTATTTCATCAACCTCATCTACTTATTTTTTTGTTTATTTTTTATTTGTATAAATTTAGGGGGTACAAATCCAGTTTTGTTACATGGATATGTTGAATAGTCTGGATTTTTAGTGTAAATCCCTTGAACAGCGTACACTATACCCACATTTTCCTTTAGTTTAAAAAAGAATGATTTCCGGAAACACTTAAAGAATGAGAGCAATAGTATAAGTTTTTAAAAGAAGATGTAAAGAGGGCATTTCTAAACTCTGTGGAACAGTTAAGAGTTTGTGTGGCTTGTCTCATGGATATAGCTGAGGAAAAAGCCTAATGGGCCACAGTTAAGTTTGAAGAACCAGACGTAGTCTCATAGTGAAACCACCAAGGATACCAAGCACTGCTTGTCTTGAGGGGTGAGGGATTTTGGTTAGAGAAGATCCAGGGAGCTGTTTTTCACAATCCATTGTTTTGGAAGAAGAATGCTGTTATCTTTATCAGTCCTGATGGCATCAGCAACTCATGGCTGGAAGTCAAAGGCAGGAGAGGAGGCTGGACATTTTCAGACGTGCTTGATTGAAAGCTGAGAGTTGTCGTATCCAAGGCATTGAATCTTTGTTATATGAAATTGAATGTGTACATGCTTTAGTAATGTATACCATAGTCAATTAAATTCAGCTGTCTTTGTAGTGTATCTGTTATGTACAAGCCACTGTTTTAGAGTTCCAATTTGTACAAGAAATTACCTTTGCTTTTCCCTGAGTTATTTCCGCCCCATCTGTAATTTTTTTGCATTTTTTAAATACGTGAATTATAAAAATTATCAAATATACAAACATTTGAAATAAATGTACAGTAGATAGTTACATACCCACCACCAAAAAGCTACAATTAACATTTTAATATATTTGCTTTATCACATATTAATCTCTCACTTTATTCCTCTATTCACCAATGCATCTTATTTATTTATTTATTTTTTGAGTCAGAGTGTCACTCTGTCACCCAGGCTGGACTGCCATGGCACACTCACGGCCACTCCAGCATCGACTTGCTGGGCTCCGGAGATCCTTCCGTCTCAGCCTTCCAAGTAGTGGGAACTACAGATGCACGCTACCATGTCTGGCTAATTTTTAATTTATTGTAGAGACGAGGTCTCACCAAGTTGCCCAGGCTGGTCTCGAACCCGTGGGCTCAGGCAATCCACTCACCTCGGCCTCCCAAAGTGCTAGGATTACAGGCTGAGCCACTGAGCTTGGCCTTATTTTTGTAAATCCATTTTCATTAAGTTGCAGATGTTATTACCCCTAAATACTTCAGTGTGCTTATTATTAGCTAGAATTCTGTTGTTGCTTATGAGTTTTTCCACATCTGTATTTGATTAGAAACCTTTGCACTGTCATATTGCTGGTGAGATAAAGGTCATGGTGGAGGGAATCAAATGGAATAATGGTATTATTTACTTGTGTTTCTTTTTCTTTTGTTGTCAGAGGTTTGACTGACTTTCTGTTCAGATCACTCTGTAAAGCTTGTTTTCCTCATCTGAAATATAGAAGTAATCATTACAAAGGTGAATGTGCCCAGGTCAGGGTCCCTAGAGCTCAATGTGCTTTCCCTCTTCCCTGCTGGATCTGATTCTTCAGCATCAGAAATTTGAGTCTTTCCCAGATGAGTGTATTGTTTCTTTTGAGGCCCCAAGTTGCTCTATATAGTTTGGATGTTTGTCTCCCCGCAACTCTCATCTTGAAATATGTTCCCCAAGGCTGGAAGTGGGGCCTGGTGGGAAGTGTTTGGGTCTTGATGGCGGATCTCTCTTGAAGGGCTTGGGGCAGTTCTTGGGGGTAACTTGTGAATCCTTGTTCTGTTAATCCACAAGAGCCCTGGCACCTCCTTCTCTCTCTTGCTTTCGCTCTTGCTACGGGGCCCGCCTTCTCCCTTCCCTTCCACCAGAGTAGAAGCCCCCTGAGGTCTCACCAGAAACAGACACCATGGCCACCAGGACCATGAGCCAAATGAACATCTTTCCTATATAAATTATCCCAATGGGCTGTTTCCTTTTTCCTTTTTCTTTGGTTCTCTTTCCCTCCCTTCCAGCAGTTTCTATTCCCCTCTCTCCTTTCTCTGTTGACTTCTTAATGCTAAATGTCGATCTCTTTTGACTCTAACAGGGAACTGAAGTTTCCGTTTCAAGACCCTGTTGTGTTTATCGTAAGAACTCTTATGTCCTTATTCTAAACTTACACAGGTGAACTTACTGTTTCCACTGATTTCAAGACACATGGTGGCATCTTTTACTTGCCATCTCCCATTCTTCATGGAGAGGTGACCTAGGGAAAAAGGTCTCTCCTTGTGTCTGCTAAAGGTAAGGTTTTCCTAGTAAACTTATAAATGGATGAATCTGTGCTTAATTATTGTTTCAGACCTTTGGCCAGGTCAGCTTTTGCCGAGGTACCTTACTGTCCCTGTTTTGCTGTGCTTACACCCGGAGCTCACAATTAGCCCAATTTCAGATCAACTCTTCTGAGTAAAGAAAGCTCTGAATTCGATGCTAGAGGGCAGTTCTGATAAAGTTGCTTCATCTCTGCCTTCCGTGAGCATGTGCTCGCTGACTTGGAGAGATAACTGTTAAGTCACACTCCCAGTGGGGGCCTCCAGAATGTTAGGTCAGTCCTGCTGGGGTGTGGGTGTCTGGTGTGCAATCTGGTGGCACAAGAAAGATGCAAAGAATTGCACAGAAGCTAGATTAGAAAATATAGTTTATTTAGAAAGTAAATTAGAGAGAGAGAGGAGAAAGAGGAGATTCATTTCCCCAAGGTAGGGGAGGGGGCCAAATCCAGGAAACATGGTGATGGCCATAGCTCAAAGAGCACAGGGCCACGCCAGAGTCTAGTAAGGAAATGGCTGGTTGCTCATGGTTGAGTCCATTTAATCCTTCCCTTTGATGGGGAAAGGTCATTAAGGTGATTGGCTGGTGGTCTGCTCCACGTCATCATGAAGGGACAGATACATCTGAGAAACCGGTTCTGTCCTTGGCTAATTAATGATTAGAAGGTAAGTTAAGTGTTTGCTAGAAATACATGAGATTTAGGCAATGTTAAAATGACTGCTCATTGGGTATATAAATCTATGTTATGTCCTTTCAGTGACTGATCTAGGGTAGCCGACAATGAGTCTCTGCTCGTCTATGTCTACATGTCTTGCTTTACCTGGAGGCAGTTTTTCATTCATAATGCTCTCTGCTTTGAGACTGCTCTGTGCCTGGTAGTGTGCTAGGTGCTTTCTCTGTTTTATAGCTTTCCCTCATTTGTGAGCCCCTACTATGTGCTAGCTTCTACGCTATGCGTACTCATGCTTAATTTACATAGCAACAAGTAGAAGTAAAGAGTGTTAGCCCTTTTACGGATGAGGGGTATGGTATAAGGACTTGAATTTAAATAAGAAAATTCCGTATACTGGAGAGAGTCTTATTGAGGAATGGAAGGTAAGATTAGGAAGGCACAGTAGGGGTCAGGTTATAGAAGGCTTTAACACACATGAGGAAACATTGACTTTATCTGAGGGGTTATTGTGAACTCTGGAGTTTTTTGTTTTGATTTTCCAGTTTTATACCCGTAGAAGAAATCATATTCCCCAGACTTTTAAAGCTTAAAAGTAATTATAAAAATAAGTGAATACGTGAAAATGTCCAGTTTTTCACAGGAAGGAAATGTCCTCAAATAAAGGTATTTGCCGGGCTCGGTGGCTCAGCCTGTCATCCCAGCACTTTGGGAGGCTGAGGCAAGTGGATTGCCTGAGCCTGCAGGTTTGAGACTAGCCCGGGCACCTTGGCGAGACCTCGTCTCTACAATAAATCAAAAATTAGCTGGGCATGGTAGCACATGCCTGTAGTTCTGGCTACTTGGAAGGCCGAGGTGGAAGGATCGCTAGAGCCCAGCAGGTTGACACTGGGGTGGCCGTGAGCATGCTACTGCACTCCAGCCTGGGTTGACAGAGTAAGACTCCAACTCAAATAAATAAATAAACGAATAAAATAAAATAAAGGTATCACTATAATAAGTGATACCTTATTAATAATAATAAGAGAGAAAAAACATTATTTTGGTGAGATTTATAAGTGAAATATACGAGAAGTTGGCTGTATGGATTTGTGAAAATTAAAGTCACAGCAAAAAAGAGACTGTTAGGAAAAAATGGAAGAAATTCTGAGCCAATATAAAAGGGAGATAAATCTTCCAGAAAAGGCCTCCCTAAGGGAGGATTCACTAGGACCAAGGTCAAGGATTCCCACAAAGCCAATGCTGTGAAATGATGGAGAAGCCTCCTGTAGTTGCAATTTCACTCTAACCTGAAGACATTGTCACTGACTTGGACATTATGAATTCCAAATTCATGGAAGTTAACTTTTGATTATTTACCAAAAAAAAAAAAAAAAAAGACTCAAATAATTTACTAGTCTAAGCAAGAAGTGATGATATTTAAAGTGCTTGGGCACACAAATCATAATTAAGTACCTCCACATGTTTCAGAAAAACTTTTTATATGTCATTTATCTGAAAATGATTTTTATTATCTGCTAAAACAGTTTCATAAGGACACCTACTAAGCCTCATTTTGTTAGTTTGGTTTTAGTATACAACTGAGTGTAAATTTACATATGTAAAATCTTTTGAAATATTCTTAATTAATACAAAGTAGTTGGTTTTTATTCTTCACATATATATGTGTACTTTTAGCATATTATGCCAAGTAAATCAGAAAGGTTTCAAAAGGGAAAGACAGGCTACAAAAGTCCAAGGACATTTGCATGAGTAAATCGGAAGAGTAGTTGCCTGGTTTTAACTTGCCACCTGCTTAATTTATTTGCAATTAGCATCTGCTGATTAGAACTGGAAACTTCCTTTTGCTCATGGTGTTCAGAATATTTTGAAAGATAAAGGACCAGACTTTATTTCATTAAAGTCATTGAACACAATTATATATTACATATGAAAATAGTTATTTTTAATTTGACATAAGAACTAGGCGATTAGGTGAGCCATGCTGAAAATATCATAAAGGAATTGTGTGGTGTATACAGCTGACTTCAATATTCACTTTTTTTCTCTGTAAAACTTTGTCTGCATATGTAGGATGAAAAGGGAAACTGAAACATTTATCCTAAATAAGCAAAAGCTCTTCATTGTACGTTACTTTTAATTATCTTTGCAATTTAGCTAGGGGTGGTTTTTATTTTTTGCCCATGACTTCCAGATATTTATGTACATTTTCAGCTCAGTTCCATGGATACTTAGTGCCTTTCCATTTTGAAGCTGTTCTTAGACCAGTGCTGGTATTCTCAGGAGTCAAGAGTTTGTGTTCTGCATATCTCCCCAAATATCTCCCCAAGTGCCTGGTGTAGTGTCCTGCACACACTGAAGTTTAGCAGAGGTCTTTCAGTGACGATGGTGTTAGGATTGATGTGATGTTGATGATGATGATGGTGATGATGATAGAGATGGGGCCACCTAGCAGTTTCAAATTACCAAAAACATAGTGAAATTCCATTGCACCTTGAAATCAGACAATGGACTGTTTAAAAACGGTTTTAGCTTAAATATATTTAGAACACTTACTGTAGATTTCAAACGTGTACTGTATTTATTTAAGCATATAGGATGAGGGTGTAGAGCCTCAGGGGCTGGACTGCCTGAACTAAAAATCCTTGTTCCTCTACTTATTAACTCTGTAACCTTGTACCATTATCTTAATTTCTCCGTGTCTCAGTTTTCTCACCTGTGAAATGGGGATAGTAATAGTATCTACTTTGTAGTGTTATAAGAATTTAATGGTTGAGTATATAAAGGACTTAGAAGCATTGTTGCTACATAGCAAACACTCAATAAGTGGTAGCTGTTATTATTATTTTTTTGTTTTTGTTTTTTGTTTTTTTTTGAGTTGGAGTCTCACTCTGTTGCCCAGACTGGAGTACAGTGGCCGCTCCCGGCCACCGCAGCCTCGACCCGCTGGGCTCCAGTGATCCTTCCGCCTCAGCCTTCCAAGTAGCTGGAACTAAAGGCACATGCTACCACACCCGGCTAATTTTTTTTTTTTTTTTGATTTATTGTAGAGATGAGGTCTCGCCAAGTTGCCCTGGCGGGTCTCGAACCCACGGGCTC
>CAUYQG010022264.1:0-38880 GCA_963574415.1 Tarsius wallacei
GCCAAGAAAAAATCCACCTATGTATAGGCAACTGATATTTGATGACAAGTGTGTCAAGAAAACCCAATGAGGAAAAGATAGTCTCTTTGATTAATGGTGTTGGGCAAACTAGATATCCATGGCAAAAGAATGTAGTTGGAGCCCAAACTTTTACCGTAAACCAAAATCAACTCAAAATAGGTATAAAACAAAAAATAAACAAATGAGAATGCATCAAAACTCAAACACTTCTGCACAGCAAAGGAAACGATCAACAAAGTGAAAAGACAATCTATGAAATGGGAGAACAAATGTGCAAACCATATATCCAATTTTGGTTAATTTCCAAGATTTTTAAGAAAATCCTAAAATGCAATAGCAATCAATAAAAAAATGAATAACCCAATTTTAAAATAAGATATAAATATCTTTGGCCAATTTATGCAAAACTGATATCTAACATTTATGAAGATTCTACTGGTTTATTAAAGATGACTAAATAATAGAAAATATGTATGATATGTGTAATATATAAATATCATTCACAATAAGGATATCATGAGCCTCCAATGAGAGAATGGTGTAGGAAAGCACTTTGAAAACATTTAAAGTCATGTGCAAATGTAAGAGATTGGTGATTGGGCTCTATCATAGAGCAAAACATGGACCTCAATTCCTAAAGATGATATATGCATAAATGTGTCCAAAGTAATGAAAAGCATACTGTGCTGTCAATAATAAACTTTCCATAGTCTGTAATAAAGTTCTTGCTTACAGTTTCAAGACCACACAAATAAATAAAGTAAAATAAAGTGAGATACAGACTTGAATAGACATTTGGAGAAGATAAACAAATGGAGAACAGGTATATGAACAATCAGCATTACCAATCATCAGGGAAATGCAATTCAAAATTACAGTAAGCTATCACTTCACATGTGTCAAGATGAATATTATATTTTAAAAGGACAAAAAGTGTTGGCAAGAATGTTAAAAAAATTGGAAGCTTTGCACCTCATCATTGGGCATGCAAAATGGAGCAGCCGCAATGGAAAACGGTATAGAAGGTTTCCCCAAAAACAAAAATAGAACTACCATATGACCCAGCAATTCCACTTCTAGGACTAGTTATTTATCCATAAGAAATGAAACAGAATCTCAAATATTTATTCTGATTCTCATATTTACTGCAGCACTATTCAAAATAGCCAACAGCCAGAAACAACCTAATTTTTTATTGACTGATAATGAATAGTAAAATGTGATATATATATATGTATGTATATATAATGTATGAACACTATTCCACCTTAAAAAATAAGGAAAGTCTGCGATATGTGACAACATGGATGAACCTTAACATTATGCTAAGTGAAATGAGCCAGTCACATACAGATAAATACTCTATAATTCCACTTATATGAGGTACCTATAGTCAAACTGATAAAATCAAAGGGTGAAATTGGGGTTGCCAGAGGCTAGGAGGAGAGGAAAATCAGGAGTTAATCAACAGGCATAAAGTTTCAGTTAAGCAAGATGAATAAGCTCTAGCATGTGCTGTACAACGTAGTAATTATAGTTAACAATAATTTAAGGTACAGTTAAAACTTGAAGTGTACAGATTTTGTGCTTAGAATTTTTGAAGCAATAAAATACATTTTAAAAACTATATTTAAACAAATAAATATGCCAAACAGTGGGATTTTATTCCAACTTTTACATGTGGTTAGGAGTTGATTTACTGCACTGAATTACAAAGTCATAAAAAAGTGTTTTACACTGACAAAAATGACAGTTTTAAACCATAGACCTTGTAGCAAGTGTCACTACTTGTTGACTTAGCATGAATACTTACTGCTGCTTAATACTATTATTAAGGATCTAATTTCAACAAGAGTCAATTCAAGTCTAACAATTTAACGAGCTACATTTCTTATCTTGGGATTTCAGATGTTCGGAGCACATTGTTGCCATGTTCTATGACAATGCTGCTACATGATAAGGGAGGTATTTATTTTTTGAATAAGATAATACTGTAAAGTAATATATGTAGAGGAATTAAATAAGCTTGTGCAAATGGAATATTGCTTAAGGAAAGATTAAAAGGCAATAACACCTTTTTAATACTATTTTACAGTGAAAGATAGAACATTATTAGATCACCTCTAAATTCACTTCCTCTCTACACACAAAAAAGCATATACAAAATGTGCTGCCAATATTTTATTTTTCAAAGCTACTGAAAATACAGCTTTAACATTCTACTTCTGCTTTTTAAAATATAGACATTAGTAAAACCTTTTTCATCTAATTAGTGAGCTACTGAAATATCTTTGCAGACAAAAAAATAATACTATTTACTTGTTTTTCAAGTTCTTAATATGCACTTGTATTGATTTGCTTATTTAACTCTCCAGTGGCTTGCAAATTAGACCTATATTACATATTATTATATGATGGAACTGGATTCATATAATAATGCTTTACTAAATTTGTATTCATATTCAACATTTTGCTTACACATACAATGTTAACATGCAGACCACTGCGTATTCACTAAATATCTGGGTTCCTTGAAATGTAGTATCATATGTCTGTACAGTTCATAGTGTCATAATTTTATTTGGATATCATCAGGTTGTTTTTTGCTTATAACTCCAAAATGAAGAAACCACAAACATTACAGTTTTCATCTGATGGAGCTCAATTTAAATTTAAAAGACAATATACAATGAAGCAGGTCTTTATTAAGTATTCCTGATCAAAATAATTAGAAAGACATAGTAAGAATAGAAGGAATTTAATATCTTTTCTTCCTTTTTATTTTTTCCTGTTCTAGGCAATTGTCTTAGTAAATTCAATCCTGGAAAAATCTAGCAAGAACCCATTTTATCCCGCTTGTTTTCCCAATAGTTTTTTTTTTTTAATTGTATGCTGTGCCTAACTTTTTCCTCTCTTCACTTTGGAAATGTATGTTTTAATTTGCACTTAAAATTTGACTATCATTTTGAAGAAATTCTATCTACTGTTACCTGCTAAATCAGATTATATAAAATGCTCCATATTTGATCACTTCAGAACTACACACTTTTTTAGTAAAACCAATGAAATTGTTGTTGCTGAGTTTTGCTAAAGAGACAGAACACTATCTAGCAATGATTTCCTTAGTCCTGCGCCTTTTGCTTGGTTGAGCACAATGTCATAATGCCAGATCAAAGTAAAAACTTAAAGAGTAGTTTTATACAACTATCACCATATTTATGCCAAAAATTCTATGCCTGATTTCTTGATATTTTCCATTCTTCTCAAAGAAAACAAGTATCATTAAAATAAAAAAAGGGCACCATTACAATAAAATTTTTCCTATGACACAGAATGTCTATAAAAAATCAATACTGCTGACTTTCCTGCAGATTCACTGGATCATATGTGATTGAAAAATGCAGTTCATAAATGCTCAACTAGTACAATAAAGCAGCTAAAGCAGAATGGCTAAAAGGACCTGACAGAAAGAAATGTCTTTGAAAATATAAACTAAAGCATATTACTAAACAATCAGACATACCTATTTTCTATAGTAATAGAGAAGTAGCAAGAAGAGCATGTGGTAATCAGGAAAATAAAAAGTTGGCTCCTAGAACAGACTTCACAGAAACCAGAAATTGAAGGAATAGCTGAAATGATTGTGATGCCTTGGAAAGCGTTGCCACAACAGCAGACCAGAATACATGCTGTGCCTAGACTTATAGTCAAAAGGATAATGTTATGATGTCTCTGATGCTCTGCCTGTCCATTATTTCCCAGTCTACCAACCTTCTCTCCTTTTAGTCCCTATAGCAATGTACTGGATACACTATCCCTACTATATGGGCTACTACGTAGATTCTTTTTTTCAAATTTAATCAAAAGCCCCACACAAAACCAATATGGATCTTTAAAATATTGCCTAGTTGTGGTGCACATGCCTCTGCAATATTAATATTGACCACAAAGCTACATTTAGTTATATCACATGATTAAATTGTATGAGGATTGCTAAGATTGGAAGAAAACACAAACATTTTACCATGAAGATTTAACAAGAATGTTTATTTCATTATAAAAGAGTATCCAGGGAAAAAAAGCATTTGTTTATGGTTGAGCCAAAGGAAAGCTATTTGCATTTTGCCTATTTTTTAAAGATTATAAAATGCATTCAGTAAGTGTTCTTTGGTGAGATAATATTCAGTTTCTATTTTCCTATTAAAGCATCTTTTTAAAAGTTATATTTACCTGGTTAGTATGCTTGATTTGAAGACACAATAAAAACCTGTTTAGATTTCTTCATTATGGGAGTAAATTCAGGATATAACAAAAAGTTTTTATAAAATCCAGCAGAACTAATATGATAAACATATTGACTCTAATATACGTATTAGTAATATAATTTACATTCAATGAATATATACTATTTGGTGTTTACTTATTTCTTCAAGTATTGACAAACATTTGGAATTTAGCTATGATTTACTATTTATTTCTGAAAATTGTGGAAGCTATACACTGTGCCCTAAGCAGAGAGTGTGAGATTCTTGTCATCATCTAACCATGATTGCTGAGGATACAAATTTTAGCCTTTTTTCTATAACCTAGGTTAATAACCCAATTGCAACTATTTACTGCCTACAAAATGAAATAATGTGGGTCTTTTCATCCTCCTTGCTAAGAAGATGAACAGTAAGTTTAGAGAAGTTAAAGTAACATCCCCAAACATCACAGAACCAAAATTTAAACCTTAGACATTTGAACTTTAAGATTTATGCAAAAGGTTTATAGAAAACAACTTATTCTTTAGATAAAAAATATTCTAAGATTTGTTGTGTTCTGTTGGTGTCTGTAGTAGAAAATCCTATTGTTCAGATAACTTGAACTATCCACGACAAAAACATGTTAAAGCTCTCATCGTTCCAATTTTAGTGCATGACAAGGTGAAAAGTCAAACGATTTTTTTTTCCTTATGTTTCACATATTAACTTTGTAATCATAAAAAAAGAAAATCAGAAAACAACAACAACAATGTACTGGTTCACTAATTTATCATTTGTGTCTCTGTTTTAATATTTTGATCATGTTGATAAAAATGTATGATTATAGCAACTTGGATAGTTTTAGAGTCCATCGTACTCTATCTCAGAAACAAAGGACTGAATACTACATATTCCCTCTCATGGGTGGGTCCTGAACATTACTTACAATACTACAAAAGAGGGATTGGCAGTAGCAGAACACTGCCAGAGGAGGGAGGATGATGGCACAATCCATCACTAAGGGGTATCTGATCCTAAACCAGAGGAAGTGAGGACCAGTGGGAAGCCCAAACTTCATCTGTACATAGACCACTTATGTACCAAATCCTGACTTGTACCCCACATCTTTAAAATAAAATAAAGAGGAAAAAATGTATGATAATGCTGTTACAATAGTGATATTGGTCCCTCACTAAAGTTTCATCTTACTTTCTACCTTTAGAGTTGCTTTCTTCCTATTTCCCCAAAACTAACAAGATAGGGCCACAAATACTCTCAATAGAGTCATCTCTTTAAATTGAGTTCCTAGTGAAGAATGGGCTTTTTTTAAAAGAAACGTCTGACTCATTTTCTTGCTTTGATTTAATATACATCTTAAACTTATGTCTGAAATTTTAAAGGAAAAGCAACCCTAAATGCAAAGTCCCCTTTCAGTAATTTGGGAAGTATTATGGACTGAATTGTGTCCTCCCCATTCCAAATTCATATGTTGACACGCTAACCTCCAATGTGACTGTATTTGAAAATAGGATTTCCAGAGAGGCAATTAGGGTAAAATGAGATCATAAGGATAGAACCCTAATCCAACAGGCCTGGTGTTCTTCTATGAAGAGGAAGGGATGCTAGAACTTTCTCTTTCCTTCAATGCTTGCACAGAACAAAGGCCACGTGAAGGCACAGCAAGAAAGCATCCCATCTTCAAGTCAGGAATACAGCGTTCACCCTGATGGTACATTGATCTTAAACTTGCAGCATGTAGAACTCTGAGAACATATATCTGTTGACTAAGCCACCCAGTCTGAGGTATTCTGTTATGGCACCCCAAGCTGACGAATACAGGACATCATCAGGTTTGCACTATATGTTTCTAACAAACCTAGATATGCCTAAACATACCTAAAGTCTAGTAAATGATATTTCTGATCACCTAGATGTTGTGAAGGTCATTCAAAGGCAAGAAGCTAAAAAATCTTTATGGCTAAGGAAAAAAGCTGAGGTTAGTACTTGGGTGCAAGTGACAGCAAAATTTTTACCGCTACTTCATTTTGCACTTAAACTGACTATCTATGACAATGGGCATACCACACTAAAGAAGAATTGTTTTGTATTTTGTTTCATACCTATAACTATCAGCAATTCTACAACTGAAATAATAATTTATTTCTCATAACATTTAGGTATCAGTTACACTCCTCTAAACATAAAAGACAACTATCATGAATTGATCACAGCATACAAAATGTTTTCTGTTGAAACTCACCGCAATGCTAAGCATTTATATTAAAACTTCCCTGTGAGTTTTATAAAATAAAAAGACAGATAATAGTTGCCTAACAGAGAAAACAAAGATGCTTCTTAATCTCTATCTTCTTCCATGATAATTTATTGAGACATCCTGGAAAAAGGAAAAAAAATGAAAGAAAAAGAAATAGAGAAAGGAGAGAGGGGAAAAGAGAAGGATGAGGTATAGGCTTCTCCTGTATCTACAGCCAGAAATACTTTTGGGATGACTTGAATTCTGGATTTAACACATATTTCAGGAAGACGTCTTAATTAGACAATTTTTATAAATGCTAAGGTTGAGCAGACTAAATCGAGGGATCTATATAATTAAATAAAATGAGTCCCACATGTCCTTTTTTTTTATAGAATTCATCATCACCTCTCAGGCAGATATAAAGTATGTTTTTCATACTAATATAGGTAACCTATTTAATTTTGTATTTGCCTTTGAAATTGGGAGACATCAACCCATAAGTGCTTGCAATATATTAAAATAAATGAAATTTGTTTTATCATAATCATAATTTCTATGTGCTCTCATTTGGTAATACATATAATCTGAGAAATTAAAAAATAATTTATATTCAGTTACCATAATTACAATAATTTCAAATTTTACCTATATTTATTAACATCCTAGACTTGTAAATCTTGACAGGCTTATTTTAATAAACTATGAGAAATACAGCTACATTAAGAATTTACCAGGTTGTGGGGGCACGCTTCATCAATAAAGGTACCTGATCTCTAACCAGACGAAGTGGGGACCAAAGTGAGGCCCAAACTTTACCAGTACAATGACAATTTGTATATTTAATCCTGAATAGTACCTCCAAATCCTTAAAAATAAAAAAAAATGAAAATAAATAAAGAATTTACCAATCAAGAGCTAACACTTTTCTTCCAAATGGGAGTAGAAAAACAATCACAGCAACTTCTGGACCCTGATACAGCATTACGTCAATTGGTCAGTGGGCATGACAAGAAATAAATAAGCATGGCACATTACTTTTTTATAAAATTCTATGGACTGCCATGATAAGGTCTAAGCAGTTACTTTAAGTATAATACATAATGACACTTCTGTGGAAGGAGACATTTTCATAGCATGCCAAACAAAAAATAGGGGCCAGCAAATGAATGGCCACTCTCTATGTCTGATATACAACTATGAGCACTACTGTTATGTCCATTACAGTAGGAAAGTAAGAAAAATGGTTACTGGTATATCTACAGATGACACTGACTTTTAAAATGATACCTAATACTGATTTTCTAAGCAGTTCTGGAAAATTGATTTCTATTAACAGAAGTTTCTATTCATAAAATGAACAGACTCATGAAAAACAGTCTGATAACAAATAATACTGTTTTTAATTATCTTCCAAAACAATGATTTAAACTTATTTAAAATGCATGCACTTCCAGGCCATCTCCCAGAAAGCCTAATTCAACAGGTATGAATGGACCTAGAAAATTCTACTCTATTATGCAACTGCTCTGTTGCAAAACTTTTAAGAGAGTTTTATCCATAGCAGACATTGTTTCTATCTTAACATGCTACGTCATTTGGACATTGTGCGGATCAAATCCATAGACAGATTGTAATTAAAAAGCTGATGTGATCGTGGAGATTTTGCAATGCAATTTTGCTACACCAAAAGTACACTGATCAGACAATTATTTGACCTCCATTACAAAAATAATTTCCAAAGTTAATACTTTTATAAACATATTGGTTTACAGAGTAGATTAAGCAAATCTATGACCATATTTATAATTTTCTCCCCTCAATAATGTTCATATTTTCATTAACATTTTGCAAACCAAGAGTTAATATATAGTAATTTTAGCTACATCACTTAGAGATTCAAAGCAGTGAGAATCAGACAAAGCACCCAACTTTCACTTTTAACTACAGCAATGGTGACTCAGGTTCTTTTTCCAATGTTAGAAGAGCAATGGACCATCGTACATGTGCTTATTTGCCAGTGTGTAGACCTGTTTCATGAGGATGCTCTAAACTTAATTTATTCTCTGTGTACTTTGAAAGCTATCTCAATGATTTCACCTATTTGAAATGCACAGACCCTTTCAAGTATGTGTACGACCATACGGGGAAAGTACTGAAGTGAACCTGGTTGAACATGTAAAGTATCAGGCATAGGACATACTTGATTACAGTTATTGAAAAGTCAAACAGGTACAGGCTTATATTTTTAAAATTAATTATTTACGATAGCCCTAATACTCATTTGTAGTGAACATCAATCTAAAATTTTTGTGAGATAATTTATAAAAGAGAATAATGGGTTTTTATGGTTACTCAGTCTAGATGCACATGAACCTGAAAAATAAAGAATGAAACATAAAGCTAAAAGGTTAAATGAAATATCTCTATTTGTGGTACTCCTGTAACCCCCATAGGACAAGTACTCAAGACTGTTTTCTGAGCTGACAATTGTTAAAAACCATCTCAGAAATAAAGTCACTCAGCTGCTTTAAAAGACTTCAGGAATTCTGTCACTTTTCATGGTAATCTTTCCTTTCAGCTTCAAGGTAAAAAGTCCTGGTTTATTCTTTATAAAAACACTCTGATATTTAAGTTTATTTTCTCAAGCTTTATAAAAACTGAGAAGAGTTGGGCAGTCTCCTATTTAGGGTAACTCTTCAAACATTTGGATTCATTTTGTCCCCATCCCTTATGAGATGTGAGATCTTGGAAAATAACAAAACCATACGTGCCTGAAACATAAAATATTATATATTATTTTATAACATGTCTTAGTCTATAAAGAACTTTTGTATATCTTGTTTTAATTCAAATCAAGCCAATGAGGAAACATTGATAACTATAGAACGATTTGTTATATGTCAGAGGATATGGAAAAAAAATGATAAAATCTACCTGTTTATGCCCCTATAGTTATAAAGATAAACTGAGATAACAAACACTAAAGATTTCAAAAATATATAAAGTACTGTTCAAGTGCAAGGTTGTAACATAAATAATAATGTATCCACTGTTTCATTCTTCCCTTTCCCACTGCTACACTTTTACCTATCCCATAGGACCTGCTTTCACTTTATTTTTAATTTTTCTCTCAGGATCATATGCATTTCAAAAATATATTAAAGAAACTATGAAAAACAAAATTAGCTATACTAAATCACAATATATTTCATGCCAAGAGCAACAAAATTAATTTGTTTTTAATATCCGAATTCTTATTTTTTCAGTAAGACGAGATTATTAACTTTTATAAGTCTTAAATCCACTAAAATGGTATATTTCTATTTTTTTCTGCAACATACTTTCTATCTAGCCTTTCTTGTTCTTGTTGATAAAGTTTACTTTCCTCTCTCACATTGTTCTTGTACTTCCCTCTAATGACTTAATTGACACCTAATAGAGCACTTTCTAGTTTAAGGTGATTTACATCTTAGCCAATTGAAGGAGCATGTGAAAATTTTACCAACTAAATGAAACATATGTTGATGAATCAATGTATGAACACACTTAAAAAAAAAATCTTCTAATAAAGTCCCAGGTTTAACCTTTTTACCAAATAAGTCAGTTGGAATAGCTGACCAGGTCCTTGTTGCAAGAACTAATAAAGTGTTCCACAGCCTTTATACACATCAACTTATTAATTCTTTCTTACAACTTTATGAGTTTTTGAGGAAATGAAGAAAAGAAGTGTGAAGTGACTTGTTCAACATCTAAGAACTACTACACTAGGAGCAGAACCTAGACCCAGACAAAACAAATTCCACACTTTTAGAGATTTTGTTAGTTGGAAGAGAAACTTTAAAATTCTGTAGTCTGACATAATTATATAAAAGTAAAAGTTTACATTGGTTGCCGTGAAATGTTGGATTTTCTCAAAACCAGTTCAAATATTAATTTATTAAAGTGACTTTAAACACAATCATACAAAAGATGGTTTACTCACATGCTCTCTCTTTTTGCTCCTTCATTTAACAATTTCTTCTTAATCTGCTTACAGTTGTTCTGAAGTCTATATTACTGAACACAGGCTAACTTAAGTTGCAATTTAATGTTTTGACATTTTCTACTAAAATATTGTCCTTAAAACACATACCTGGAATACCAATTAGCTTTCTTGTCTAGAAACGAAGTAAAAGAAAGGGTTTTTTTGTTTGTTTGGTTTTGCTTTTGTTTTTTAACTGAACTCTGAAGTCTCAAAACTCAATTAGCAACGTATAGCATGATTTTTTGTATGAAGAATTTAGTATTTCTTAAGAATCTTTTGGAACTGGAAATAGGCTTGTTTGTGACATTTATGAATGCAGTATTTTTAAGGAGCTATAATTTTGTATGGCATATACACAAACATATGTTATGAAGTATATTGCAATTAAATTTTATTGTGTCCATTTACCACACTTGCTAGATATCCTAGAATTTTCTGAGAAAAAAAGGTGGTGCTTGTTCCAACATATAATATCAAAATTATTTAGTCTATAGAAAAGTTAAAGAGCCTTTTATAACATTTGTTGTAGATTACAGACACATAACATGCATAGATAGTTCCATACCTGTTTTATTAGACAGTCTAAACGATACCATCTTATCAGGGATATTACATACATTTCTCACTGAAGCAATGCAGCTATAGTTAGCATAGTCCTGAGGTCGAAGGTTCTTTAGTTTTAAGATCTTTGTTTCACCCTGAAAATGTAGAAAAGGTCATTAGTAAAAACCAGTAGTAACCAGAATAAATGAATAAAACATGGCATTATGTTTCATTAAATCATATTATTATCAGAATATGGCAGGCAGTCTTATTTTTAAAGAAAATATTCGAAATGACAAAAAAACCTGCATTTTAAAATAATATTGTAATATTAAGTATGCCTGGAGATAAAAACTAACAGAATACAATAAAAATTCATAACATTTTATTTGCAAACTAGCTTCCTAGGGGGAAAAATCTATTTCTGGTGGTAGTTATGCAAATCATTATGCAAAGATCAGAGCAGTGTACTTAATAATGGAGTTTATTCAACAAACACTGCAATCTATGCAGACATCAACATGAAAAGTTACACAAAAATCTAAGAAAGATCCAATAAATGAAACACTGTTTTGGGAACAAAATTAATGAAGTAAATCTAATAATAGATAATTAAATCTGTAAACATAAATGCTTTGTATATGTAGATAACAGGTGGCAGATCTAAAATCGAATGAAGTATTCACGAGTGTTTTTATGTTATTTTGTTATTTTTATTGTATGTCAAGGAGATCAAGGGATAGGTCTCCAGATAAATTTGCAAAATTGTAGATAGATCCACGTCAAACAAATGGCCAGAAATATTTTACAAAATCTTGTTGAGCTAGAAAATACTATGTAAAAACATTAGATTGAAATTGTTCAAAAGGTTAAAAATAAACAAACAACAAAAATAAAAACCTCTTCTGCCCAATTCAGATTAGCTCCCTTGAGATTTTTTACCTTCTAAAGTCACTAATACATTTTAAAAAATAAGTCCTCTCATAAGTAACTTACTTATTGTGATAGCAAAACAGTGTCCCATTGACTTTATAGTATTTGGGATAGAAATTTTCAAAATATTAATTTCTTCTGGATAGCATCTGTATAGGACAATGACTTTCTGCCACTTTACCTGGGTATCCTCGTTCAAGACTTAAAAATTTGAAATATTTTTATATGCTAATGAGAAGTACTAGAATATCTAATGACAATACACAAAATCACTGCCATTCATTTGCAAGAAAGCTTGCCCAGACATTGACAATACATAAATCACTGCATAATACATAAAACTTTGCCCAGACATAGGCACAAAGTTTTCCAAATGTGTCAATGAATCTCTATTCCAATGCACATAAGCATCCTGTCCATAATTCTTTCCATTCACTGTCACAATTAGGTCTTAAATCACCTTCGGCATCTTCCTCATTGGTATAAAAATAACTTTGTATCTTTTAATTTTTATTTGAAAAGGTGTTGAAATATATACAAAAGACTGTGTGTATTTCTGAAATTTATATTTAAAACACAGTCTTTTCTATATTAACTATATAGAGTGTCTAGAAAAATGTGCTTCATTAGAAAAAAATAGTTGAAAGAAAATATTATGCTAGAATGAGTTGACTCAGATAATTTATGAATAAGGTGATACATCTTACCCCTGCTACCTCTGTGACATTTAGTGCTCAGATTTCTTAGCTTTTCCTTCTTCTCTTAATGCTTAACTAGTGGTGTTTCCTAGAATTCTACTTGTTTTACCTCACTTTATAAATTTCCCTTAGGTGATATTATCCTTGCTAATGAGTATGTACTACAAGCCCTGTCTTCCTGCCCACCTGCACCCTTATCTGTATCCCTGTTCCAGAATTCTCCCTTAAGTTTCAGAAGCACACACCAAACATTTACCTCAATGTGTCTATTTTGGTGCTTCACAGACACCTAAAAATCAACACATCCTAAACTGAACTTCAAATTTATTCCTTTAATCCCACTCTTTCTTCTGTAATAACAGGAATTTAGACTTAATTATAACTTCTTATTCATATATTCAATATCTCCTTCTCAGCTAGGCCCTTTTATTTTATTTTTTAATTTTTTTTTCATTTTAAAGATGTGGGATACAATTTAGGATTAGGCATACAAGTGGTCATAGTACAGGTAAAGTCTGAGCCTCCCTTTGGCCTCCACTTTGCCTGGTTTGAGATCAGGTACACTTATTGATGTTATGTGCCCCCCACCCCCGGCAGTTTCCGGCTACTGCCAATCCCTTTCTTATAGTATCATGGTAAATGTTCACAGTCAACTTATGAGTGAGAACATTTGGTACTCAGTTCTTTGCTTCTGTAATAAATCACTGACTATGATAGACTCTAAATCCATCCAAGTTGCTGCGAATCTACAATTTTCTCCTTCTTTATGGCTGCATAATAGTACATCCTGTATATGTACCACATTTTTTATCCAGTCCAGTTTCAATGGACAGCACAGTTGTTCCATGTTTTTGCTATTGTAAATATTGCTGCAATAAACATACATATGCAGATATCTTTTTTGTAGAGTGATTTAAGTTTCTCCAGATATATTCCCAGAAAGAGGATTGCTGGGTCATATGGAAGGTCAATTTCTAGTTCTTTTAGGAATCTAGGCCCTTTCATTAACTTTTCAATATGTTCAATCTCAATGATTATTTTTATTTATTTTTAATCATAGTGCTGTAACTGCTACATTTAACTGAAAAAACTCATGATTGTGCTTCATATAGTTAAGAATGTAAGCAAGTATAATGTTTCAAAATTTAACCTGGAATTTTTTCAGCTTTATTGAAGTATAAATAACAAGTAAAAACTTATATATTTAAGGTGAACAATTGTATGTATGTTTTGATATACACTGTGAAATAATCACCATATCAAGTTTATTAACATTTGCATATCCTCCCATAGTTACCATTTTTTCGCTTTTAATATGAACTCTGATACCATTTCCCTGCTAAAATATATGAATGACTGGCTATTGTTTTTACAAATAAGCACACCAGTTAATAAACTTACTGTCAACTCTGTACGATCTGCAGTCTCCATGCATCACTGGTCTCAATTTACTCTCTTAGTGCCTTGTACACATCCAGCTTCCTCCTTCTACATAACCTTTGCACATGGCTGGCTGTTCATCTCTGTGCCTAATCAACTCCATCTCATTCTTGGATGCCAGCACTCTTCACTTCCACAGATAAGCTGTTCCTCAACTTTCTGAAGTAGGAGTAATTGTTTCTTTATGAGACATGCTTTTCTTTGTAGCAGTCTCATTTTTACACTTATTTGGGTAATACAATTTTTTCCCAGACTCTTCCCTTTGCCAGTAAGTACCTAGCAAGCAGAAATTATGCCTGTCTTGCTCTCGGCATTATATTCTACACACATTGCACAGGGTAGACACTTATTAAGTTAATACCTGTTCAATTAAAAGTACTATAACTACTCAGGGCTTTGCTTTATACAAATTTATTTCCCCAGAATTCACTATTCACTTGGCACTGATATAAACTCAATAGATGTTAAATAGATGAAATATAATCAGAGATTAAATACACTTAGATTAAAAATGTCCTTTTATATATAATCAATAGTTATTTGTGAACAGTACAAACAAGAAAGAGGGTGTATTTTTCTAGTAACAATTTTATCTAGACTACAGTTTTAACTTTGTAAGGAAATTTGAACTGACGACAAAAATATCAGAATCAGACAAAATCTGAACCACACGAAAAGAAATTAAATTTAAATAAAAATTAACAGAAAGATAAATGACCTGTAGTTACATATTTGTAATGTAATAAGATATATATTCAGTTACATAATACACACACACACACACACACACACACACACACACACACACACACATATATATGTATATATATAATTAATTATTCTCCAAAAGAACAAACCTCTGGTCTTTCTGAAAGGTTTATTACATGCAGTCAGTATTCCAACAGCAACCACAAAGGGATAATGATTCTCGAATATTTTCCTTAGGTGATGAACAGTGTCATTTAGATATATATTTAATAATAAGGTCTCTTTATTCACATAGAGTTAATTATACTCTGTCAGTACTTCTTGTTTCTGTTTCAACTGACAAATTATTTTTAATTCATATTTTCTGATACTACTTTTCCAACATGCCACTGAAACTGTGCCTATAGCATTAATGATGATCTTTTGTAAAAATTCAACAAAACTTTTTTTCATGCTTGCATACTTCTCTGCTTATTTCTAACACTTTAGATTACCTTTGCTACTTTGAAAGCTTCTCTTGAAAAGGTAATTAATTATCAGTATAATAACAGTCTTTTCTTGGTTGTTTTACCATTTTGTTTTCTATCTACTGAAGTCTGTAATCTTCCACTATTATATCCCTAGTGGAATTGGATCCCTTATCATAGTTTCAGTTAACACCTATGTATAGACACCTGACAAGTCTCTAAGCAAAAGGAATCTCACTTGTAAAATCACCAATAGTATTTTAATTAATAAATTCTAAATTTTCCTATTATGGAAGTTACAATGCTTATTAGCGATTGCTGTCTTGCCCTTGATTATTCTTTTCTTTCTGAATCACTTCAGATAATCTAAAATAATCTAATTCCTTTTGTTGATTCATATTTTTAAAATTATTGCTTCTATTTTTCCTGCGTTATTCATCTTCCTCCTCAACACACACACACAAATACACACCTCACATACATAATACTTTGTCAATGAGCAAAAGGCTTATATTTTGTTGATCTTCTCTCTTTTGTTTTTATATCTTTATTTTTTGCTCCTGGATTTCCCCTTGACATCTTTTATATGAGGTCTCCCACATATCTATCTGTGACCTCATCCCTCATCTCATGTACCCTGATCACACCCGGTGAACATTTTTATCAGTTGGGCATACCATGTCACATCAAACTCAGAGAGCTCAACATCCCACTCCATCTACTGACCCCTCAATCTCACATCACTTTTCTAACATAGCATCACTTTCTTAATGATAGCTACCATCATTCTCCCCAAAATCCAGACTCAGAGCTGATGTCGTCATTCATTCTTTACTGCTTCTCCTTCCAAAATTCTATGACAACAGTGCCAGTGCTTTTGACTCAGTCTTCCATTTTCTTCTGCATTTGGCCTTTTCTTTCCAATTCTATAGGTGTGACACTTGCTTTAGACACTTATCAACCATTAATTTAACAAATATTGCTTGAGCACTTATTCTGACTTTTCACTACAGAGAACTACAGCTCACCCTCACCCTAATCATTCTGTATGCTACCACCAGACATGACTCCATAATGTCGTTTACATGCTAGAAAACCATAAGTTGCTTCTTCACTGAAAGGCCATTTCAAAAACTAAGCTGATGACTTAGTTTGTCATGTGTGACTCTAGTCTAAGCAAAACTAATTTTTTTTCATTATTCTTCATACAAACTTCATTCCTATGAAATTAGTTTTGTGACAATTTTGATGTAGCTCTGTATGATTTCTCAACCCTTTGTCATTGTTATGAAAACACTATCTTCCCTTTGATATTAATCTTTTTCTGTTTCTATCTGAACTGATGTGCAATTCAAAAAAATACATATGTACTTTGTGAAGCCTTGTTGACATCATCAATTAAGTAAATTCTCTTTCTTTGGAGTCTGTATTGCATCTTACTAATACTATGACATATATCTGCAAACTCACTATTTAGTGTTTAGTTATAAGTTTTCATTCGACATGATGACTTTTGTCCTTTAAGTGAACTGTTAAGGCGCATAGAGACAGAGATATCCTGTCTCCCACAACACCTAATAGGGAGGTTTTATATCCATTGCTTAACAAATACTTGTGGACTAGCACAACATGCTTAAATTTTGGTCATTCCCACTTGATATATTCCCTAATAAGAATGTACTCATAATATGTACTCATAATGGCTTTTTATTTTTTTTATTTTTTCACTTGTAGCAAGGATTACTATCAAACTCCACTCATTGGGCCAGAGACCCTGCGGTATTAATGAAAAACTTGCCCCTCGTGTACCTACACTTGACTAGTGAGTTTTAAAAAGAAAGGATACAATATAAAATCCATAAAAATTAGATTTGTTCATTCTTCCACACCAAGCTTTCTATTGGTTGCTTATGTCTGTGACATTTATTGTATCATTCTCAATGCTTTTTCACCTTTTTGCCCTTTTAATAAATGCTGTCACAGTAATCAATTGGAAACATTTGTTTCTTTCACTGTAATGTTTTATATTTTAAAATTTCTGCTTGAACTACTAAAATCTGTATATGGCCAAATCTCTTGTATATTCAAGTTCTTTGTAAAAGATAAAAAATATATCAATTAATTTAAATGTTATACTAGCCACAGCAAGTTATAACTATCAAATTTTAAGAAATAGCCAGTTGATGACTTTAAATTAACTACAACAATGGAGCACATGAACTGCTCTAAAGCTCTGTTTCTTAATCTTCAAGCTACCAAAAGGGAAATGATCTCTCTAAAAACTCATCAAGCTGTATATTTATGCTACATGTGCTTTTCTACATGTAAGTCATATTTCAGTTGAAAATACGTAAAATTAACTATAGCCTTATTTTAATGAACAGATAATCACTACATACTCTGTATCAAGTACTTTCTAAATGCTTGGGACACAGTGGGAAAAACATTGAGCATATATGTTAGAAACAACAAATATCTAAACAAATACAGAAAATGACTTTAAAAAGTATTAAATGATATCAAATAAACAAGGCAATACAGAAAGATGAAGATTGATCACTACTTTAGGTGAGACAACCTGGGAAGTGACTTCTCTAAGGAGGTCATTTCTTTTTTTTTTTTAATTTTTAATTTTAAAGATGTGGGGTACAACTTAAGGTTAGGTATACAAATATTCATTATACAGGTACCCTTGTTGATAAGGTGTGCCCCCCATCCCCTGGCAGTTTCCTACTACTGTCAATCCCTTTCTTATAGTATGTGATGACTGTTCAAGGAAGAGGTCACTTTTGAATTGAAATATGAAGAACTAGAAAGATATTTAAGAGATGAATGATAAACAATGACACTGGGGACCACAATTGTGGAGACCCTGACACAGCAGTAAGGTTGGCCTGTTGGAAGGATAGATAAAAAATTAATGTGACTAGAGTGCAGAGCAATGAGCAACATAAATGAGATAACATTTCAGAGCTTGAAAGAGGTCAGATTAGATGAGCTATGAGAGTAGATTTGTATTTATTCCAAAGTCATGTATTCAGGGTTTAACACCACTAATCTCATTTGATTTTGTTTAAACAAGGCTAGTTTTCTACTTTAAAAAAAACTTAAACATGATTTTCAGCAACCATAACTATCCACTCCACCAAACAACAGATGCCTCCCCAGGTCTTTTGAATATTACCTGACAGCAGTTATTTCAGGAAAGAGTTTTCAATCTATAGACTTTCACTTCTAAGTCAACCTCTTAAAGTGTTTTTTCTTTTACTTTCTGAGGTACTATATTTTGTCTATTTACATCAGTAATATCTGTGTATATATTTATATGTTTCTATCACTTACATTATATACTTGTGTTGCTCCTGCCTTTCCATTTTATAATAACTTCCCTTTTAAACTGTAAATTGTAATCCTTGCCATTTGTGCAGTGTTTTGCATGCTGTCAACTCAGAAAAGATTGCTGACTAGAAAATATAGAGCCCACAGGATCATCTTGCCCATAGTTTTCAGTTTTTTGAATCATTTCAATTTTTGAATCATATTGATTTTTAACGGTAATAATAGGAATAAAAAAATTACAGTACAGTAGGCTGTAAGATGAATTTATGAAGCTGACTTTGGGCCAGGCACAGAATAACTGGACAGTCATGAGGGTCAAGATAATGTAAAAAAGAAACAAGCCCCAAGAGAAAAATATAAAATGATAAAAGTACATCTCAACCAATAGCAATAAAGCTGGACATGAAAATATAGAGGTCACTTTTGTAATGAATGTGTTTTTGAAATATTTATTGTATTTGAGGTTTTGTGGTCAGGAAAGGTGTAGTATTTATGTTATCTAAAAGTAAAGAATATAAATTGGGTAGTAATGTTGAAATGAAGAAGAAAATTCACCGAGCATAGCGGCTCTCACCTGTTATCACAGCACTTTAAGAGGCTGAGGCAGGAGGATTGCTTGAGCCCAGGAGTTTGAGACGAGTCTGGGCAACATGGCAAGATCTCGTCACTACAAAAAATTAAGAAATTATACAGGCATAGTGGTACATGCCTGTAGTCCCAGCCACTCAGAAGGCTGAGGCAGAAGGATTGCCTGAGCCCAGAGGGTTGAGGCTGTAGTGAGCCGTGATTATGCCACTGCACTCCAGCCTGAGCGACAGAGTGAGACTCCAACTCAAAAAAATAAATAAAGTGAAATGAAATAAATAAAATAAAATGAGAATTCATGCTATCCTTGATTTCCTTTTTTGAAAGACCAAAAAGTGTAGCCTAATAAATAGACTGGTTTGCATGTGCATACCCTTATTCATGAACAGAGTAGCAATGGGCATATGAGATGATGCTATGGTTTGGGTGTTTATTCCCCAATTCTCATAATGAAATTTGATCATAATGATGGATGAATGGTTTAATAGGATGTGTGTGGTTCTGGGGGTGAACTCCTCCATGAATAGGTTAATGCCTTCTGTGAATGAGTTCTAACTCCATTAGTTCCCTAGAGAGCTGGTTGTTAAAAAGAGCGTGGCACCTCCTCACCTCTCTAGTGCTTCCTCTCTCACCATGTGATCTCTGCACAGCATGTTCCCCTTCTCTTTTTGCCATGAGTGAAAGTGTCCTGAAGCCCTCATCAGATGCAGATGCTAGTGTCATGCTTTTTTTACAGTTGCAAAACGGTGAACTGAATAAACCTCTTTGCTTTACACATGACCTAGTCTCAGGTATTTCTTTACAGCAAGACAAAAATGGAAGAAAACAGAAAGAAAGCCAAAAAAGAAAGGAAAACCTCTAGATTCATAGTTTTCCAATGGTTTGGTTACCATGGGATTGGAGAATTGTTCTGGGTGAACCAAGATGATTATCTCTTACCATCAAAAAAACAAGATACCAACACATGCGAATCTGCAGGATCCAAATAACATGGTCTTTTAAGTTAACATGTAAGATTAATGGGCATATTACATTAAGAGAAACTGGGACTAATACAAATGAAGTCGATTGAATGAAAAAAAAAAGAAATGTCAGAATTAACGAAAAATTTGAATCTTACCCTCCATTCATCACAGACAGGAAATGATGAAAAATATTTGTAAAATATACAGCATAATGTATAACAAAAGAGAGTATACCAACATGTGATGTATGTGAGTGTATACACACATATATGCAGTCAAATATCATGTATCTATACATGTGACTATATGCATAAGTTAGATTTTACCATTTAACTGCTGTATTACATAATATTAGTTTTATATTGTTAATCATTTAAATTTGATATTTTGGGATGTTGGGAGACTTTTGCATGTGAAATTTCATGATTTGTAAAAAGGAATTTTGAGTGATTATTGTCTAATTGTATAATTAGTCTAACTAGCCTAATTATAACTAATTATGTAATTGATGTAAATATGTTCAGTCATGTAATTAGAGGGCGTAATTACAATACACAAGATGATGTCAAAATCTTTACAAAAGTTCTAGAAAAATAGAAAGTGAATATACAATTTGCAAAATCTAAGTACATATTTCTTAAACAATTTCAAAATTTTTTGCAAAACATATTTGAACTTTTGAAACTATTTTAAACAGAATAAAGAAATACTATATATTAGTCAATGTTCCTTTTCAATGTTGACATTGCTCTAGTGAAATAATACATATAGCTTTAAGCAATAATTTCAAGTTACTTATAAAATTAACTAGAACTTCAAAAATATATATTAGTTGTTTATTAAAATTCTGAGATGTCAGTAAAAAAATAAAGCCAATTTACATTCATTTTTGGTATTTCTAATGACTAATTTATTATAAACTTATAACTAGATAATGATATATGCTAGCTTATGTCTTTCAGTACTAAGTGAAAGTATTAAAAGCATGATTATTCCTCTTAGACTTGCTGCATTCTATGCTCATGAATTCTTATCAGCTTCAGGAACACAGACCAATTTCATTTTAGAAACATTATTCAGCCGGGCTCGGTGGCTCAGCCGGTAATCCCTCGCCTGGGGAGGCTGAGGTGAGTGGATTGCCTGAGCCCGCGGGTTCGAGACCCGCCTGGGCAAGCAAGGCCTCATCTCTACAATAAATCAAAAATTAGCCGGGCATGGTAGCGCACGCCTGTAGTTCCAGCTACTTGGAAGGCTGAGGCGGAGGGATCGCTGGAGCCCAGCAGGTCGAGGCTGCGGTGGCTGGGAGCGGCCACTGCACTCCAGTCTGGGTGACAGAGTGAGACTCCAACTCAAAAAAAAAAAAAAAAAAGAAGATAAGAAACCATGCTAAGTCTTTCTAATAAAAGGTATTTAATACAGGGAAGTGATTGAACAGCTGATGAAAAGCTATTTTTAAAATGCTGAGAAAATTGAGATATCAGTAACTGCAGGAAGCAGCTACCACTCACAGGATCAAGAAGATAGAGTTTAAGAAACTAGAAGTCCATAGGAGGGTCACGTGCTTGTCTGATGCTTAGATTTCAGAAAAAGGAAGAACCATATGACTGGAGCTCAGATTTCCGAGTTGGGGGTCCTGCAGATTATTGTGGGGTGCTGAAAGGAACTGGAGATAGACCTCTAAATGTGTCTTGCTTCCAGAAGAAAGCATCAAGAAACCTAGTGAGAAATTCTAGAAGATTCAGTTAGTAGACTTCTAGCACAAGCATCATAGAGCAGAGAAAGGAAAGTAGGGTGCTGTTTGCAGTGAGGTATGAACTGAGAAGCAATAGGTCACAACCAGCACAAGCAGAGAACCGTACCTAAACATATATGGATTTCACATAATTAGAAAAGAGTCCTGCCAATGGGTTTCTAGCCTGACTCTGGCACAGGTTGACCACGTCTTTGGGCAAACACCTTTCCTCTTCTGAGCTTCAGATTCCCCGTCTATGGAAGAGGGAAGGAACTAGATAATCTCAGGGCCTTTCCAAGTATGAGCCAGGATTTGACAAGAGAAACAGCAAGGAGTTGCTGGGGATTTCTGAATGATGTTGTCACTCTAGAAGCTCCTATCTCAGGTTTTAGTCATCAAGCAAATAGGGCATTTCCTGTTTCCGGTTCTGCAGCTACTGTTTACATGCTCTAATACAGGCAGAGGAAGGAAGCTGAGTTGAATTTCTCCAGCGTGGTGGCTCTCTTGGCCAAACTGATTCCAAAAGCCACTAAGGGGAATGCTTCCCCGTGAACTCTGAGCAGTAAATGGACAAATAGTCCAAATGTCAGTGGAGGGGAATGAGGAGCAGGTTGGCAGGTATGTGAAAAGAAGAGTGTGGTTTTTTATACACACGGCAGCAAGGTTTCCTTCACTCAACTCCTCCTGGCATTGCCTCCGCCTCCCCCAGCTCTGTCGAAAGTTTGATTGTGGTGTGGAGGGACTGGGCTTAAGCCTCAGTTCAGCCACTCGTGAGCCAGGAGACTTAAAGCAAGGCTTAAGTTTCCTCCTCTGCACTTTTGTGTCTCTCAAGACCATGTGGATCAAACGAGCAGATGTGTGTGGAAGTGCTTCCTTGATCCGGATGCTATCGACAAAAGCACAGTCATTTTATGAAAACACGTTAAAATGCATTTTTAAAAATGTGTCCAGTCTACTTAAGAGTTTTGCACTCGTTGCATTTGTTACAGTTCAATAAAATCATTACCAAAGGGTGAAACTATGAGGAGGAGAAGTAAAGGGTGATTTCAGGATATTTGGTGTATGAACTGATAGCAGTCTCGTGTCATGAGAAGTGACCTACTCACAGAGTCGTCAGCGTGAGTGAATGTGTAAAGTGAATGTGCTAACTAAAATTCTGCAGGTCTAGCTTTTATTTAAATCATAGCTTAGCAAGAGGAAGGGGCTTTTCCCTAGACATTTTGGGATCCGAAAAACACAAAGAAGAAAATAAAAAGATAACTATGATTCCAGCGTGCACACTCACACAAAACAAAAGTGATCTGTGAACTGAAAGTGCTACTCCATTAACTGATGAAAACCATTCTTTCTTCATTTGTTTTCTCCTCTTCTACTCCTTGGCATGCTTAGAAGTTGAGCGTTCTTACTAGCCAGATGGGCAGCAGTGCAGGACCGGCGGAAGGCAGAAGGCGGCACAGACGAATGGAGTTGTAGGTGAGTCAGGGCAAACGCCATGACAGATGGCCGCTGACCGTCTCTGGTACTTTTAAGAGAGACTGGGCATCTAGAATTTTATGTGAAAACTCTCAATTTTTAAATGCTAGAGCCTAATTAATTCTTTAAACTCTGCAGGCCACACCAAAGACATCTGTAGGCCAGATGTGGGCTGTGAGTGCCAGTTGGCAACCACCGCTAATGGCAACCACTACAGGGCAGTTCACTGAGGGTCCCAGGCAGGGAAGTCAAAGGAACAGATCTGCAGTTTAGAAAATTCCAAGGTTGCAGGTGTGAAGAGAGGCTGAAGTGGGAAGAACCTGGAGATTCAGAAGCAGAACATTCCCAGTGAGTGAGAGTCGGTGCCCCCATTGGAGGTGGAGGAGGAAGAAGGGAGGGAAAGGCTTAGTGTGGAGAACTGGTGCAGGGAGGGGCTGGGAGCCTTGGGTGCCAGGTAGAGTTTTAGCCTGGAGCTCTGGGAGTGCCCATATTGTGTTTTAGCCTGGAGCCCTGGGGGTGTCCAGGTTGTGCTTTTGCCTGGAGCCCTGGGAGTGCCAGGCTGAGTTTTTGCCTGCAATCCTGGGACCCACAGTTCCAGTGTGAGAAGTGTCATGTTTGACAGCACAACTGTGCAGGAGGAGCTCTTGGAGAGTCCCCCCACCCCCCCAAAAAAATAGCAAAAGGGCAAAACAAGCCCTGACTGAGGCTGAAGAAAGAGCCCTGAAGACATCTGGGAGGGAATGTGGACCAAGCCTCCCACCAGGGTCAGTGAAAGGGAAGGGGAATTCAAAACCATGCCCTGTACCTCAGAAGGGCTGGAGATGCTTTGTCCAAGGAAGGAAAGGCACAAGAAAGATGGCAGCCTGTTTGCAAGCATTTCTATTGATATGAACACACCCAGGAGTCCCCGCAGTGCAGATCTGAGGGACGGTGTGATGACCAAAAGCAGGTAAAAGCCACATTGCTTCCCCGAGGTAGTCTCTTGGAAAAGATATTAGAGGACCGATCTTACAAATAGGTGCAAAGGTACAGACTGAAATAAAAGAGCTGGGAAGAAGAGGGCTGGTGTCCCAAGAGCTGTCCTAGGGGGTGGGAATGTGGCCGTGCAGAAGAAAAGATAGTCGCGCTGAGAGCTACGAGATGAGTAAGCCTGGATGAGGTAAATGAGGAAAGAAAAGGCCTTCAGGCATTGGGAACAACATTGTGAACCCGACTTACAGGAAGTGCTGAGAAGGTTGGTGTGGTTGGAGCATGCTGAGGGGTTGCAGGCCGAGGCTGGACTGATTCTGGGTGGGCAGCATCAGGGCTGCGGCAGACACTTTGGAGAGACTTTTGGTGGAAGTGTTTGGAGTTGGTTTAAGTTCATTAAGATAAAAAGTTACCATTTATTCAATTTTACACGTGCCAGGTCCCGTTCTAAAGCGTTGTCTCTTGAGTTCACATGGTAGTCTCCGGAAATAAGTGATCCCTTTCCTACCGCTATGTAACATACAACCCCAGAGAGCTGGGGGCTGCAGGCAGCAGGGTCTCTGTCCATGTAGCTGCTCTGTCCATGGCTAGTTTGGGCTTCTTCATAGGCAGGATCTCCTTGTAGACTGCTTCTCACAAAGCAGAGGCCCTTCTCTGGGCAGGCAGCTCAGGAGAGACAGGCAGAAGTTGCCAGTTCCTAAAGGCTAGAACTGACAAGGTCATGCCCACCATGATCACTGGTCACAGTGGTCACTGTGAGAGCAGATCCAAGGGGTGAAAAAATGAACCCTATCTCCTGACAGGGCAATGGCGGGTGTCTGCAGGAGGGAGGGCTCAAAGATGGCAACTTCGGGACAAACCACCGTAGTTTCACCATTACATTCCCCACATTATGGGTAAGGAGATCAAGGCTGACAGACAAACCCGCCCAAAGTCATAAAAGCAGCAGTATGTGGCAGAACAGGATGCAGTCCCAGGTCTATTGTCCCCCAAACATCCTGTATTTAGCTATTGCCATGTTCCTTCCCAGGACAAGATGGGGCACGGGAGAAGTCCTGGGTTCTGACCCCCACACTGCCTCTAGCTTGGGACATTAGGAAGCCGCCTCCCACCTGCAGACCTCGGGCTCCTTATCTGCGGGGAGGGTTGGGCCCCTTGGTCTTGTGTGGCATCCCAGCTCCGTGATTCCAGGATTCTGAGGCCCGTGCTACACTCCCGGGCTTGCTGGTCACTGCTGGCCTCACTACTCAGGGCGTCAGCAGGTCACCTCCGTGAAGGACTGGACGCTGCTCTTCCCCCGCCCTTCCCCTTGGCAGCAATTGACTTGGTTCCCTACTCTCTTTAGCATCAGCAGGCAGTGCCCTATATGCTCCTTGTGACTCCAAGCTTCACAGAGGCTGAGACCAGCAGGTCTGTAGGAACAGGGCCCACAAGGCATGCTGCGCTTTGCATGAGGGTGCGTTGAATGAGCATCTATGTGAGTGACTCGAGCTCTTGTTTTGTGGAAGCCACTGGCAGTGCACTGGACTGCTGACCGCTAGGAACAGGGATTGTCTGACTTACCGTATCAACAGTATCTCCACAGGCCTGGAGGAGGCCATCAAGCCGCCATATTTTTTTGTTGCATTCAGCAAAATTTGTATAAATTTTGTCATTCGATTTTTTTAAGTCTATTTTGTGGTTCAATTCACCCATGAAAATATCTGCATGCAATATACCTTTTTTGTTTATCCTAGTTATTGTTGTTGGTTTTTGAGAGAGTAACATTATTTTTTCCTAGGAATATGCCTGTTTCCACTTAAAACACCCAATTTTAAGCTTGCCTCCAGGCTTTTCCTCTTCTTTCTTAGCTCAACTACAAGGTAAGCATCACAAGCAGTAAAAGAGGTTGAGAGGCAAGTCCTAGGTTCTGGATCTGCCCCTCCCACCACCCTGTGATAGTTCTCAAATTTCTTCTTCACTGAGGATCCATTTCCTGTTTGTTCTGAGAAAGGGTTGGAATATCAGTGGGCACAGGTGAGCAACAGAATATCTGACCAAATAGAATTTTATGCAGAAGCAGGATGCAGCACTGGCCAGGGGACCCAAGACCTATCACCCCATTGGTGTCTGTAGCTGAAGCAGCGTCCGCTGAGCGAGATCACCCATGAGGCTGCTCTAACTCCCAGGTTTTAAAGGTTTTTCAAAACAGGCCACATCAGCAGATACACACAGGTTCACTCACTCAGGACAGAGCCCAGCCCAGAGGTTGCTGGGACAGCCAGGCTTTCTCTGATCGCTTCCTCATTTGTTTGAGATCTTGCCATCTTCATTTTCATTTCCTGATTTCTTCTCACATCCTTCCTCTTTCCCCATCCAGAGGTTACTAAAAATTCTGACAATTTTTACTTTTACTGATTGGCTGTTATCTGCTGCATAGCCTCTCTCCACCCCACCCTGGTCTCCATAGTCATAGAGATATTATTGAGTTTGTTAACTTTTGTTAAAATCGTTTCTCAACTTCTCCACCAAAAAAAGGGGAGGAAAAGGAAAGAACTCCTGCAGCCATGACAGTGTATGCTAGAATTCGGTGGAGTATAAAGTGACACCAGATATAGGCTCGTTTTAACCTTTTTCACTTTATATCTTGGAGGTCTTCATGCAATCAGCACATGTATCTGTCTCATTCTTCTGAACTGCAGCATAAAACTACTCTGTACAGTTACACAAATTACTGAATTTATACACATATTCCTATGATGGGCATGCATGCTGGGGGGATGTCACACATAATGGTTTGTCTACATAAATGCGGACATGCTACTTACATTTCTACAACTCACTTTTTTACTTGATGATACATTTTGGATAGTGCTTCATATTGCCTGGTACAGAGCTACCTTTAAAAACTAGGCTTTTTTTTTTTTTTTTTAGCAGTTTTAGGTTCACAGTAAAACTGAGTAGAGAGTACAGAGAATTCCCCATACCCACTGCCCTCATACACACAGTTCCCCATAAGCCGTACCCCACACCTGAGCAGTGCTTTTGTTACAGTTGATGAACACTGATCATCATCACCTAATCTCCATGGTCTTCGTGAAGTCTCTCTCTTGGTGTGTGCATTCTAGAGCTTTGAAAAATGTGTACTGACGTGTGTCTACGCATACAGTATCCTGCAGAACAGTTTCACTGTGCTCTGTGCTCCTCCTACTCGTCTTCCCTTTCCCAGCCCCTGGCAACCCCTGATCTTCTTACTGTCTGTAAGTTTGTCCTGTCCAGAATGTCATATACAGCCATGACTTGATGGGGACACCTTCCTAGAAATGTGTCATTCGATGATTTTGTTGTTGTGTACCGACACACACCGAGATGGGGTAGCCTACCGCACATCTCGGCTGTGTGGTGTAGCCCTAACACTCCTAGGCTATAAACCTGAATGGTGTGTGACTGTACTGAGTACTATAGACACTAACTGTAACACAGTGGTAAGTATTTGTGTCCCTTCACATAGCTATACATAGAAAAATTGCAGTAAAAATACAGTGTCAGAGATGTACAATGGTCTACCTGCATAGCTCCCTTATCATAAATGGAACCCACAGGGCTGGAAGTTTCTCTGGTGAGTGAGTGAGTGATGAGTGACTGTGAGGGCCCGCACATGTCTGTACACTAATGTAGACTTAATAAAAGACTGTACATTCAGGCTACTCCAAATTTATTAGGAAAGTATTTTTCTTTCTTTAAGAATAGTTAAACTTAGCTTACAGTAACTTTTTCACTTTATAAACTTTAAATCTTTTGAAACTTGTTGACTCTTTGGTAATAAGACTTTTCACTTAAAACACAAACATATCGTGCAGCAGAACAAAACTATTTTCTTATATCCTTATTCTATAAGCTTTGTTCTATTTTTACTTGGTAAACTTTTTTTTTATTAAAAAGAAGACAGGCATACACATGAGCCTAGGCCGACACAGGATCAGAATCATCAGCATCACTGTCTTCTGCCTTCACAGCTTGTCCCACTGGAAGGTCCTCAAGGGCAATAACCCATATGGAACAGCCGTCTCCTAGGAAGACAGTGCCTTCTGAAATACCTCCTGAAGGTCCTGCCTGAGGCTATTCTTGAGAAGTGTCACTCTTTTCAGGAATCTGTCTATGGTGGTTTGTTTGGTTTGTTTCCTTTTGTTCATCATAGATTTATTAGCAATCAGAATTATCATTCCTCTAGACGAATAAAAACCTTTTGATGTTGGGGTCCACATTTTCAGACTTCTTTTTTTAAATTTTTATTTTAAAGATGTGCGGTACACTTCAGGATTAGGCATCCAAGTGGTCATCGTACAGGTAAAGTTTGGGCCACTCTTTGGTCCCCACTCTGTCTGGTTTGAGATCAGGTACGCTTTTTTTTTTTTGACTTGGAGTCTCACTCTGTCACCTAGGTTGGTAGTGCAGTGGCACGCTCATGGTCACTGCAGCCTCAACCTGCTGGGCTTAGGCGATCCTTCCGCCTCAGCCTTTCAAGTAACTGAAACTACAGGCACGTGCTACCACACCTGGCTTATTTTTTGATTTATTGTAGAAACGAGGTCTCACCAAGTTGCTCAGGCTGGTCTCGAACCCCCGGGCTCAAGCAATTCTCTCACCTCGGCCTCCCAAAGTGCTGGGATTACAGGCTGAGCCACTGCACCAGACCCAGGTACTCTTATTGATGCTATATGTCCCCCATCCCTTTGGCAGTTTCCGGCTACTGCCAATCCCTTTCTTACAGTATTATGAGTACCACATGTTCTCACTCATAAGTGGACCCTGAACATCCAAGTTTCTTAAGGAGCTTATTGATGTCTGCAAAAGCTTCTGCTAAACCCTTCACTGCAAATTTCCTTGGAGTTCTTTTTCTTAACCTCCAGTTTCCTCTCCTCTTGTCTCTTGCTCAGCCATGCCCTCTGTTCCAGTTCCAGCAACTATCCACTCATAAGTTCCTCAGGAATTCCCCTGGGGACTCCTCAATGCCACCCATCCACACCCAGGTTAGCGTTGTTTTCCATCTCAACCACAGTCTTGGCGACGTCTGCAACCTCCTCATCCCTGGCAAATTCTTTAAAGTCACATACGAACCTCTTGGGTGTCTTCTTCGAGATGCCAATCACACAGTTCTTGGTGATATCGCTCCAAGCCCAAGAAAGGCCCTTTAGGCAGTCATAGATGTTGCAATCTTTCCAGAATTGCATCCATGTCTTTTCAGGGTCTTCCTCAGTTGTAGCAATAGCCTGGGCAAAGGTCCTTTTCAGGTAGTGAGTAGGTCTTCAAAGCTGTTGTAACTCTTCGATCCACTAGTCCAATTTTTATTTTAGATTTAGGGGGTACATGTGTGTTTATTACATGGGCATATTGTATGGTGGTGGGGATTTGGTCTCAGGTGGCCCATTCCCCAGGTAGTGAACATTGTACCCAATAGGTAATTTCTGAACCACAACCCCCTCTTCACCTCCCCCTTAACGGTGTCCCCACTGTCTATCATTTTCATCCTGGTGACCACTTAGCTGTCACGTATGAGTGAGAACATGCGGTGTTTGGTTTCCTGAGAAATGCCACTTTGACATTGGGATAGAGATCACTAATAAAAGCAGGAAGGGCAGGAGCATTCCCAGCAATAAGCCAATCTGGAAAGATGCTATAGGTTACTCTCCAAACAGCACTTCATCTCGCCAGCAGAGGCACTCAGGAAGCATCTCGGAAGAGGAGTGGGGTATCTTGCTTCTTACTGCTCCTACAGAGCACGGGCCGTGTGTGTGTACTCTCAGACTCAAGGCCTGGGGCTTTTGCTGGGCCAGATCACAGAGGGCTTCAAGATGTGGCCTGCAACATGGTCCCAAGTGGGACTGTGAAACCTGGCTTGTATAGGGGAAAGGCCTTTCAGACACCTGTTTCCACAAGAGGGAAACTACTTGCTCTGGCAAGTAGTTTTCTTCATAATCAGCTCCCAAAAGTGTTTCATCTGCCTTCACCTCTGCATGCACAGACTCACTACTCACTTTCATCTTATGTCATAAATGACCAAACAGAGTCATTTATACTGCCCAGGGTTATCGGTAAATCCAAATGTTGTAGTCAGATCCAGCCTAGTCTTTCAACATCACAAGCAAACTTTTTGCTTTGACCCTAACCCTCCTAGTGCTGAAAGGGATATTCTTCTGTCTGGTCTTTGCTCCAGGTCGTTAGAAATTTCTCCACATCTGATACTGACTCTTTTCGAATTTTTGTGGGTCTCATTGTTTCCAATAAAGCCGGCCCCTCGACAGCTTCTGTCACTTTGACCTCATTCCTCAAGATCGAAGCACTGGGGCGATAGGACATCCTGCCTGGTGAGCAGGCACCATTGCTGACTTTCCAACTTTGTGGTCCTTAGTCACTTTAAACTTCATTTTCATGTCAATCCCTTGATGTGGTCTTTTAATGACAGCATGACGCAGTGAGTTTTGTACACCTAGGGGCTGTGGTGAACAAAACAACAGGAAATTAAATCAAGCATGGGAGAAAATGATACAATTAAGATACACAGTAGGCCAGCCTGTAATCCTACCACTTTGGGAAGCCGAGGTGAGTGGATTGCCTGAGCCCGAGGGTTCAAGACCAGTCTGGGCAAGTTAGTGAGACTTCATCTCTACAATAAAATAAAAAATTAGCTGGGCATGGTAGTGCGCACCTGTAGTTCCAGCTACTTGGAAGGCTGAGGTGGAAGGATCACCGGAGCCCAGCAGATTGATGCTGGGACGGCCGTGAATATGCCACTGCACTCCAGTCTGGGCGACAGAGTGAGAATCCAACTAAAAAAAAAAAAAAGATACATGGTAAGCAGGAGATATGTGAGACTCCATCATTATAACATGGCATATTGCTTCACAGTAAACTTTTGCAATATGTTAGGGGGGAACCCCCTCAAAAAAACAGAATTATCTTTTGGTGGGCAGGCCTCTTGTAGGACAGGCTTGCCCCGCTAGGTAAGTGTTCTAGGAACCCATCAGCATCAGTGTACAATTAGCGTTGTTGTGAGAGGCTGTGTTCGGCTTCAGTGAATTCTTTTTGGAGATTCTTTCAACATGTTTGCCCATTTCATGAGTGACTTACATGCTTACACCACGCTGAGTGTTCAGCAGTTTTCAACCAAAATTGGCATGACCCCTGTGTCTCACCCTCCCTATTCACCCACTCTTGCCCCAAATGACTTTTTTCCCCCCCCAGATGAAAAAAGTCCTAAAGGGAAATGTTTTAACACTGTGGAAGAGATGAAACAAAAAATGGCATAAGCACTCAAAGGCGTCAAAATTGACGAGTTCAAAAACGGTTTTGAGCAGCGGAAAAAGCTCCTTGGTAGGGGTATTACATCAACCGGAAAGTACTTTGAAGGTGACTGAAGTTTAAACATGTAAGAATAAATGCACAATTTTTTAATAAATAAATTTTGGGTTTTTGGGGGTCCATTCTCATACATAGAAAGGGTACACTCTAAAACAATTTTTAAAGTGTGGTATAGTAAAACACATAATCAGTAACATGGCTGTTTACTATCATTATCGAGTATTATGCACTGTACACAACTGTGTGTGCTAGATTTTTATAGACTGGCAGCACAGTAGGTTTGTTTACACCAGCATCACCACACACACACACACACACACACACACACACACACACACACACACGAGGAATGTTACGATGTTACAATGGCCCAGGTCTCACTAGATGACAGGACATTTTTAGCTTTATTATAACCTCATGGAACCACTGTGGTAGATACGGTCCAGTTAACCAAAATGTTCCGCTGTGCAAGACTATAGTTGGAACCACATAGTTGGAACATGCCAAGCATGTGGTATATGGCCGCTTCAGATTGGCTCCCTTCACTTATTAATATGTGCTTAAAGCAGTTCCATGCCCTCTCATGGCTTGATGGCTCATAACTTATTTCTTTTTGGTGCTGAGTAGAAATCCACTGTCTGGATGCACCACAGTTTATTTATCCGTCTTCCTCCTGAAGGGCATATCTTGGTTGCTTCCAAGCTTTGGCAAGGATGAAGAAAGTTGCTGTAAATATTCACAGTGTGCAAAGCTGTTGTAAATATCCATAGTGTGCCACTACATTAATTCACTGAGCCATTCTCCTTTGACAGACATTTAAGTTGCTTCCAGTTTGGGTATTTTTTCGGTTATGTCAAACAATTCTGCAGTGAATACTTGAAAGAAAAATTCCTAGCAGCAAAATTGCCAAGTCCAAGGGTATGTGTATTTCACATTATAATGGGACACTAGCAAGGCCTAGTGTCTGGCTCCAGCCGTAAGTTTCTGTAAGACGTTAAATGTTGCAGTGTGGTAGACTGGCTAAGGGTCTCTTGTTGTTTCTGGCCTTTGTCTGTGGGCCCACCCACCTCCTGTCATCCCTCCCACCCGGAGCTACTGCACATGCTCCCGCAGTTTGCCATATGCCCTGGCCTGTGTCCCCAAGTGCCCTACCTGCCCAAGGTCTGTCCTACACTTTCTTGCAGTAAGGAACACAATTTCCCATCGGCGTGCAGCCTTCTTCTTGATGGCAACCCTGAAGCCACACACGCATTTGCTCATCTGATCCTCACCAGGAGGAGAGGAGTAAAAATCTGTTTTACAAATGAGTAACAGAGGCCTGGCACACAGCACAGACCCCGGGAACAGCACCGTGTCACACCCCTTGCCAAATCCATTTCTTTCTCATCTGCAGGTTTGCACAGAGCCACTGAGCACATCTCTGGGAAACAGCCTCATGGATCTAATGTTGCGTTTTTCCAGACTGAAGCTCTCCCAGGCCTGTTCCATCTCCCTCCCTGATGTCGCTTAAGCCTTACCTCCTCATCTCAGCATTTAAGGGCTTTCAGAATATCTCACCCATGCTGATCCCTCCTTCCAGGTTGGCCCACCTGAATCCATGTTTCCTTCAAGCCCAGATCAAGGGCACCAACTGAATGAAGCTTTTAAGGACATTTCTTCATTTTCTCCAATATCATGAGTTTTTATACCTCTTTCATAGCCTTTATCACATACCTTGTCCTATCATCATTACCCATATTAGCACCACTTACCGTAAATCTCTGAGAAGCAGCCCACGTGGAGCTGTGATGGAGCCCCCAGAGCCCGCAGCAGGACTTGGACATGGTGGCTCTGTGAGGGCCCCAGAATGTTCACTTAGTTTTTCTAACATAACAAAAATGAAATCATTTTATGAAGTCTGGCATGCAATTGGCGTTTTTGCTTTCATGAACAAGAAAGAACAATCTCCTGAGTCAATGCGTTTAGGTCCATTTCTTTCTTTGTATTAGCTATGCACCACATTATATGGGTTTATTCTAATTTATTTAACCATTTTTCTCTTTCTGAGAATTTTTAAAAATCTTTCTTTGTTATAAACAAAATTGAAAAAATATCTTTACGTACACACCTGACATTTAAGAAACTAATTTCTAGCAATGGAATTTCTAGGTAAAGAATATACATATTTTCCATTTTAATAAATTTTACAAAATTACCCTCCAGACAACTGTGCCGATTTACTTTCCTTTCCTTTTTAGTAACCCCATTAGTCTCCTAGCTGAAGACTCCTTGTTATCCACTGTTCACCTGCCCTCTTGGTAGCCTTCCCTGAGCCTCCTCCCCAGCATCTTTGTGGGGGGATGGGGAGCTGGATTAGTCCTCTGTCATCCAAAAATCAAGTTCCTGTCTCTGTCATAACATTTGCCACAGCACATGGCAGTCAAGCCTATGTACAAGTCTCCACTACTAGTCTGTGAGCTTCTCCAAGACAAGGACCCCGATTCCTTGCTCATTTCTTTCTATGTTGTAGCCCTTTGCACTATGCTTTAAGAGGTCCAGGTTATTCTGTGTGTGCAAGTGTGTGTGTGTGTGTGTGTGTGTGCGCGTGCGCATGTATGCAGAGTACTTGTGTTTGTGCATGCATGTATGCATAGTACTTGCTTTCTGCATTCTGAATCCTGTGTTGAGGTGTGGGGGATGCAAGGATGAATACAATTGTTTTTTTTTTTTTAGTTGGAGTCTCACTCTGTCACCCAGACTGGAGTGCAGTGGCACGCTCCCGGCCACCGCAGCCTCGACCTGCTGGGCTCCGGTGATCCTTTCGCGTGGCCGGAACAACAAGAGCGCGCTACCACGCCCGGCTAATTTTTGATTTATTGTAGAGATGAGGTCTCGCCAAGTTGCCCAGGCGGGTCTCAAACCCGCGGGCTCAGGCAATCCACTCACCTCAGCCTCCCAAAGTGCGGGATTACAGGCTGAGCCACCGAGCCCAGCTACAATTGTATTAATAAGCAGATTGGGGAGTGACAATAATACAGAGTAAATGCTACTGTGGGGCAAGAGTACGGGACAATTTAAAGCATGCAGAAGGGACAACCAAGCCAGCGTACAGTCAGCATGTCTTCTTGAACGAAGCTAGCCAAACGTGTGTGTGTGCACGTGTGTGCATGTATGCACTGGGGGTGGGGACCCTGTAGGAGATGGGGAGAGAAGGAAAGGAGGAGGCTGGGAGAGTGCTGTGAGAAAGGATGGTGTGGGCACAGCCAGGAGGGTCATGGCCAATGACCTTCAAGCCCTAAGATCCTCTCTCTCTTTTTAAAACTCGTGACCTTGGGTGCTTGGCCCCAAATCTCTTGGCCATTTGGCTTTTTTCCTGCAAGTGATGGAAACTGCTGCCCCTTTGCTCCAGTGATCTGGTAAAACTCAGCTGCAAGACCCTGACAATCAGGGCACGCCCTCCTCGGCAGTCGCAGCCCTTTCACTGCTCCTGGACTGTTGCATCTGAACCCTGCGTTAGTGGTGCAGTGAGGCTTTTCTTCAGACAACACTGGGTTCAAAGTTCTTCTCTTTCTATTACCTATTGTGTAACCTGGGGAAAGCTGCTTAATTTCTTTACACCTCAGTTTTTTTTCATGTGCAAAATGGGAATGATGACTGTGCCTACCTTGTAAAGCTGCACAGAATGAGAACAAAAGACAAGAGTACATATGTAAGGTGCCAGCTGGGCTTCTGGAATATAACACACACACAATAAACACGTCTATTGCTTTTCAGACGCTTAACAACCACCGGGTGACTGATTTGCCAGGCACTGATCTAAAGATCACTTGATATGTCTTTCTCACTTTACAGATGAGGAAACTGAGGCCCAGAGAGTGGCGTCACATCGTAGTGGGGGGCCAGGCCAGGACTCAGCTTTGGCCATGCTCCTGGGCCTCCCTTTCTCTGGCAGAGGCTGCTTGACTCCTATCATCCCACTCACTCCTCCCTCCAGAGCCCAGAAGCTATGGTGCATTTCCTTGTCTTACTCCAGCATCGGGTGGTTTGCACCCAGGGGTTCTTCAGTTCAGGAAGTTGTCTGCACAACTTTCTCCCCATGGGAGGCTCCCTGAGTGCCATGGGCCTTTTCAGGGCTCCTCTAGGTTAATATCAGTAATAAACTGAGCACTCATTATGCGTCAGGTGACTTCTAACCACTTCACAGACATTGACTGATCTTCACAACACCCCATGAGATTGTGAGATAAAATCAACAGCCCATTTACAGGTAAGAAGAAAAGATACAGGAAGACTGAGTGACGGCAAAGAAAGGAGGTGGGGGCAGGATTTCACACCAGGGACTTGCTCCAGAGCTGCACCCAGCATCAGGCCACACCCAGGTCTTCCCTTTGCTTCCCCTGGATCCCGCACTGAGCTGCTTCTACTCCTCTGAGCTGCTTCTCCGGAGTGGCTTCTCTCCCTCTCCGAGCTGTTTCTTCCCCTCTGAGTTGCTTCTCCATCTCTCCAAGCTGCTCCTTCCCCTCTGAGCTGCTCTTCCCCTTCTCTCAACTGCTTCTCCACCTCTCTGAGCTGCTTCTCCCCCTCAAGCTGCTTCCTCCGATCTCCTCCGAGCTGCTTCTCTCCCTCTCTGAGCTGCTTCCCCTCCCCGAGCTGCTTTCCTTCTCTCTGAGCTATTTCCCTCTCCCAAGCTGCTTCTTCTCATCTCTGAGCTGCTTCCTCCCCTTTCTGAGCTGCTTCTTCCCCTCTCTGAGCTGTTTCTTCCCCTCTGAACAGCTTCTCCCTCTCTCTGAGCTGCTCCTTCCCCTCCGTGCTGTTTTTCTCCTTCTCTGAACGGCTTTCTCCCCTCTCTGAGCTGCTTCTCCCCCACCTTTGAACTGCTTTTCCCCTCTCTTAGCTGTTTCCTCCCACACACCAAGCTGCTTCTCCTCATCTCTGAGCTGCTTCCTCCCCTTTCTGAGCTGCTTCTCCCTCTCTCTGAGTTGCTTCTCCCCCTCTCTGACTGAGCTGCTTCTCCCTCTCTGCGCTGCTTCTCCCACCCCCTGGCTGGTTGTTGGGGGCCCTTCCCTCCTCAGTCACTTGCACACAAATCTGCATCTCAGAGTCAGCTGCTAGGGAGTCTAACGTGAGCCATCCCCCAAACCCATGCTCAAGCTTACCACTATTAGTGGTTCGATGGAGCTAAAGGATTCTTCTCCCTGTTAGCTCACTTTATGTATTCATTGGAAGAACTGCCCTTAGAGAAACTTCCAGAAATTGAAGCTGTCTCAGAAAATCCAAGATGATAAGGATGATGATGGTGGTGGTGACGACAATGATGGCAAAAAGAAACACTTCTCTGGAAACGTGGTGCTAAGTTCGCTGAATGCATGACTTCTCCTGACCGTCAGGACACTGAGAGCACTGCCCTTCAGGAAAGGCTTCCCCGACAGGGTGCTCACCACTGCAGATCGATTCATCCACTAATCATTATGACATGATGTCCAGCCAAAACCTCACACTCAATGTGTTCACATCTGAATCATCACCCCTTCCTGTCCTGCAGCCACGCTCAGACCCCTGCCGCCTCATCCTGCTTGGGGATGGCCTTACTCCCTAGATTCACCCACCTCCAGTCCATCCAAGTTATGCTGACTTGTTAGTTGTCACAGCTCTGGATTCTCTAGCTTCCTCTCTCAGTTTGTATGCATTCCTTCTAGTCCCTCCACAAGCACCCGAGGCATTTTATCCTCATTTCCACAGGAACCTTGGAGGCCCAGAGACCAAAGCACATTGCCTGCAGCACACAGCTAGTGGAGGAGAGTCGGGATTGGAGCCAAGATTATCTGGCTTCAAAGTCCCGCTCTTCCTATATGGCAGAATTTCCAGAAGTACACATCCCTGGCTGAGACACCTGTAGGTGCAATAAGAAATTATTTTCAGCTGGGCTCAGTGGCTCAGTCTGTCATCCCAGCAATTTGGGAGGCTGAGGCGAATAGATTGTCTGAGCCCGCGGGCTCAAGGCCAGCTCCAGCAACTTGGCAAGACCTCATCTCTACAATAAAAAAAAGTAGCTGGGCACGGTGTCACGCGCCTGTAGTTCCAACTACTTGGAAGGCTGAGGCGAAAGGCTGAGGCGGAAGGATCACCTGAGCCCAGAAGGTGGGTGCTGGGGTGGCCGTGAGTGTACCACTGCACTCCAGTCTGGGCGACAGAGTGAGACTCCAACTCAAAAAATATATATATATATTTTAAATCATTCAGTTGCAGTATGCTAAATAACAGTGTACTACTTAGCAGTTATTCTCTTTTCAAATTTCTTTCAATCATTTAAAATAGATGGAGAAAATCCCATTTGGTTCTAGAATACCATTAAAATCTCCCTAGCACCTGCTAATCTTCCTTTTCGACATAAAGAGTGCAGGCCTCAGGCTCAGAACTTTGGCAAGCAACAAAATCTAGCTAGAATTTACTAACACACTGTTTTGCTTTCATAGTTACTTTCTATTTATGGCAAATGACACCGGTTTTCCACGTGTGGTAATGGAAGTAATATAAAATGTTCTTTTAAAATAAATGTATTCGCCTGTAATCCCGTGCCTTGGGAGGCTGAGGTGAGTGGATTGCCTGAGCCCGCGGGTTCGAGACCCGCCTGGGCAACTTGGCGAGACCTCATCTCTACAATAAATCAAAAACTTAACCGGGCGTGGTAGCGCGCCTGTAGTTCCGGCTACTCGGAAGGCTGAGGCGGAAGGATTGCCGGAGCCCAGCAGGTCGAGGCTGCGGTGGCCGGGAGCGGTCACTGCACTCCAGCCTGGGCAGCAGAGTGAGACTCCAACTCAAAAAAAAATTAAAATAAAATAAATAAATAAATAAATGTATTTGCTGGACTCGGTAGCTCAGCCTGTAATCCTGCACTTTGGGAGGCTGAGGTGAGTGGATTGCCTGAGCCTGGGAGTTCGAGACCCGCCTGGGCAACTTGGCGAGACCTCATCTCTAGAATAAACAAATAAAAAAAATTGGCCGGATGTGGTAGTGCGTGCCAGCTACTTGGAAGGCTGAGGCGGAAGGATCGCTGGAGCCCAGCAGGTCGAGGCTGCAGTGGCTGGGAGCGGCCACTGCACTCCAGTCTGGGTGACAGAGTGAGACTCCAACTCAAAAAATAAAATAAAACAAAATAAAATAAAAT
>CAUYQG010022268.1:0-14944 GCA_963574415.1 Tarsius wallacei
GTTGGAGTCTCACTCTGTCACCCAGACTGGAGTGCAGTGGCTGCTCCCGGCCACCGCAGCCTCGACCTGCTGGGCTTCTGCGATCCTTCCACCTCAGCCTTCCAAGTAGCTGGAACTACAGGCGCGCGCTACCACGCCCTGCTAATTTTTTGATTTTATTGTAGAGATGAGGTCTCACCAAGTTGCCCAGGCGGGTCTCGAACCCACAGGCTCAGGCAATCCACTCACCTCAGCCTCCCAAAGGCACGGGATTACAGGCTGAGCCACCAAGCCCGGCTTCATATTCTTTAATAGATATTTTTAGTAGTATCTGTCTCTATCATGTCACTGAAATTTTTCTGAAGAGAGTATGTTTAAAATACGACTTTATTATTTTTACATTTTTAAATTTTAAATAATTGCTGAAATCTTTTTAAAAGGTATTTGATGGTTACCAAATTTGAAATTGTTGGCATACTCAGTGGACTCCTCTCTATAGGCCATAATGAAGAGAATGTTCCTCTGCAGATGCTGAGGCACCAAAGAAATTCAGAATTAATTCCGCTAAATGGTAGACGAATAATAGCAGTCTTTGAATTTCCTGGAATATATATTGTAGAGGGTGCCAAAAAAGTATACACACTTTAAGAAAGGAAAAAACTGTATTAAATTGTAAAACTCAATATATACCGATAATAAAAGGTGAATACAAGTCATCTTTGACTTCTACAATTACAAGAGGTGCTCTAAGTCAGCATCCAGACACTTATGATTATGATGAACTACTGCAGGTCTTGTTGCTCTGCAAGGCCTTCCAGATCTTCCCTTGTGCACATCACACACAGTGCCATGCATCTCAAACGTATCATGAATGCGTGCAACTGTTAGGTGTGTGGAAGGTTTTGTTGCATACTCATGTCTCCATTGTCATTGTACTTCCACAACATTCTTGAATTTCAAATACCACTTCAGAATAGTGTTGCACTTCTCAAACAACAACTGTGCTTCCACCACTGTCTTTGACTGTCCTCCCTTTGCATGGTGATGCTAGCATTCATTTGATTAACGTATTTTGAGCAAATGTCATACTACACATTGCTACCATAATTGAGTTCAGCTTTGAAAAGTAATACATAGATAATATCTCTTAAAATGTGTATAAATTTCTTTGGCACTCCTGGAATATCATGTGGGATGTGTGAAATGCTGTATGACAATCCAAACCTGCAATTTGTGAAGTAGATGACTATCTTAGAATTTTAAAAGAATGGAAACTTCTGGGAAGATAGCCACAGAGTCAGTCAGACTATGTGAGTCCCCATGTGTCCCATGTATGGAAAATTTTGCGAACGTGTCTGTGAGTAAGTGGGCATGTGAGTGGCAAACTGAGTGGAGCCTCAGAAACAAGTGGCAAGGACTCTTCTGGTGAAGCAGCTGGTGCCACAGCTGTTCTGCTTGGACCATAGCACTGCCCGGGGTGCAGAAGCCAAGCGCCATTTAAAAAAAAATCAGCAAAGCCCTTCCAGGGAAGAAGCTGTCAGGAGTGACTATTGGCTCCAGACTCTGCCTCACCACTGCAGCGCCTGGCCAGACACTGGCAGCAAGGGCTGTGGAGGGAGCACAGCAAGGGAACCTCAACTTGACATTTAACCAAATGGATTTAATAGATACCTACAGAACACTTCACCCAACAACCACAGAATATACATTCTACTCATCACCACATGGGACATACTCCAAGATCGATCATATCCTCAGCCGTAAATCAAGCATAAATACATTTCATAAGACAAAATACTGTCAAGTGACTTCTCAGACCATAGTGGAATACAAATAAATATCAACACTAACACAATTCCCCCAAATCCACAGAGACATGGACACTAAACAGCATGATGCTAAATGACTCCTGGGTCAACACAGAAATCAAAACAGGAAACAAATGAAAATGAAGAAACATCTTACCAAAACCTCTGGGATACCATGAAAGGAGTTCTAAGAGGGGAATTTATTTCTCTACAAACAGACATTAAGAAAATTGAATGATCACAAGATAGCAGCCTAACAAATCGCCTAAGGGAGTTGGAAAGACAAGACCACCAAAACCCTAACTTTAGCAGAAGAATACAGATCATCAAAGTAAAAGCCCAAAATGGGACATAGGAGACAAAAACATCACAGAAAAAAAAAAATCAGCAAAACAAAAAGCTGGTGCTTTGAAAGAATAACAAGATCCATGGACCCCCTAGCCAGAATGACCAAGAAAAAGGGGGAAAAACCCAAATAAACACAATCAGAAATGCAAACGATCAAATCACAATGGATCCCAAAGAACTACAAAAGATTATCAGAAACTACTATGCACACCTGTATGGAAACAAACTTGATAACCTAAATAAAATGGAGGACATTCTGATATCTCACAACCTCCCAAAGTTGAAGCAAGAAGATATTGAGACACTACATAGACCAATAACAACCTAGGAAATTGACTCCACCATTAAAAAAACAACAATAAAAACTACCTACACTAAAAAAAAAACCTGGACCAGACATCTTTTTAGCAGAATTCTACAAAACATACAAGGAGAAGCTGATACCTACCCTACTGAAAGTATTCCAAGCAATTGAAAAAGAAGAAATACTCCTGAAATCATTTTATGAAGCTAACATCACACTGCTACCCAAAGATCCACTAAAAAAAAGAAAACTACAGGCCAATATTCCTATTGAACATAGTTATAAAAAATCTCGACAAGATTCTAGCAAATCAGATCTAACAACCAACACATCTCACAAATTGTCCACCATGATCAAGTAGGCTTCTTCCCTTAGATGCAGGGCTGGTTCAACATTCACAAGACCATAAATGTAATTAAATACATCAACAGATGTAAAAACAAGAACCACATGATTATATCATTAGATGCAGAAACAACCTTTGATAAAATCCAGCATCCCTTCTTGATAAAAACCCTTGAACACCTAGGTATAGAAGGAACATACTGCAAAATAGTAAGTGCCATCTACTATAAAACCACAGCTAGCATATGGCTAAATGGACAGAAACTGGAAACATTTCCCCTGAAAACCATAATTAGACAAGGCTGCCTACTGTCACCCCTCCTGTTCAACATTTTGTTGGAAGTCCTAGCAATAGCAATTAGACTAGAGAAAGAAATCAGGGGTATCCAAATTGAAAAAGAAGAAATTAAGTTATCCCTTTTTGCTGATGATATGATCCTATACCTCAAAAATCCAAGAGAAACTGTCATAAACCTCCTTGCACTGATGAAGGACTTTGGCCAGGTCTTGGGGCACAAAATAAATATGCAAAAGATAGTTGTATTCTCATACACCAGCAACAAACAGACTGAGAACCAAATAAAAAGCATAATCCCAATTACAATTGCCACATACACAAAAGATGAAATAACTTGGCATCTTCCTAACCAGAGAACTGTAAGACTTTTAAAATGAAAACTACAAAACATTGTTCAAAGAAATCAAAGTTAACACAAACAAATGGAAAAAATATTCCATGCTCATGGATAGGAAGAATCAACATTGTTAAGATATCCAACCTACTCAAGGCAATCCACAGATTCAATGCAATATCCATTAAATTACCAACATCATTCTTCTCAGACTTAGAAATGACACTACAGAAATTCATATGGAAATATAAATGACCACGAATAGCCAAAACAATCCTTACCAAAAGAAACAAAGTGGGAGGTATCACACTTCTAGACTTTAAACTTTACTGTAAGGCTACAATAATCAAAACAGCCTGGTATTGATATAAGGAAAGGCCTAGGGACCATGGAATCTGATAGAGATTCTGGAAACAATACTTCGATTTCTCAACCTGCTCATCTTTGACAAAGCCTCTACCAATAACCACTGGGGAGAGGAAAACCTATTCGGTAGTAAATGGGGCTGGGAAAACTGGCTGACCATATGCAGAAGATTGAAACAAGACTCCTATCTATCACTACACACAAAAGTCAACTCTAAGTGAATCAAAGACCTAAACATAAAATCTCAAACTATAAGAATCTTAGAAAATACTGGAGACATCCTTATAGAAATTGGAGTAGGTAACAAATTCTTGATCAAAACCCAAGGTGTCCATGCCATAAGAGACAAGATAGACAAAGGGGACCTCATCAAACTGAAAAGCTTCTGCAAAACAAAAGAAATAATCAAGAGAACAGGGATACAGTCCACAGAATGGGAAAAAGTATTTGCCAAGTATACATTTGACAAAGGCCTAACATCCAGGATCTACAAAGAATTCAAACATGCCAAAAGGAAAAAAAAACAGTCCAATTAAAAAGTGGGCAAAAGATATGAATAGATGCTTCTCAAAAGAAGATACAGGCAGCTAACAGACTTATGAAAATTAGCCTTACTAATCATCAGAGAAATGCAAATCAACACCACACTGAGATATCACGCAACCCCAGTAGGAATGCCCATCATTAATAAAACAAACAACTACAGATGCTGGTGAGGATGCAGAGCACAGGGAATGCTTCTACACTGCTGGTGGGAATGCAAACTAGTTCAACCTCTATGAAAAACAGTGTGGTGACTTTTAAAGAACTAGACATTGACCTTCTATATGGCCCAGCAATCCCCCCTACTGGGTATATACCCTGAGGAACTCAAAGCAATCTACACAAAAGATACCTGCACAAGCATGTTTATTGCAGCACTATTCACAACAGCAAAATCATGGAACCAACCGTGCTGCCTATCGAAACTGGACTGCATAAAAAAATGTGGTACATATACACAATGGAATATTGCACAGCCATAAAGAAGGGCAAACATAAGGACTTCACAGCAACTTAGATGGATTTAGAGTCAATCATACTCAGTGTTCTATCACAGAAACAAATACAGAGTACCATATGTTCTCACTTACCATAATACTGTAAGAAAGAGATTGGCTGTAGCAGGATACACAACATCAATAAAGGTACCTGATCTCAAACCAGGCAAAGTGGGGACCAAAGGGAGGCCCAAACTTTGTATAATGTCCACTTGTATACCTAATCCTAAATATTCCTCCCATCTTTAAAATAAAAAAATATATATAAAGGGAATTTAAAATAAATGAATAATTAATTTAAAATGAATGCTATCAAATTGAAGCAGTGAGAGATCAGGGTCATACAGACAGGATCACATATCTACCAAAAATATGGTATATTTCCAATCAAAACAGAAGTTTTTTTCCTGGGTTTTAGTGACTAAAAAAAAAAAACTTTTGGTTTCTATTGTGGGTAAAATAAACTTAGATACTGATTGTGTACCTTTATTTGCATTGCCAACAGGAAGCTTAAATCTGAAAATGTGACCCTTCATTAATAATTGTATAGGATCAGGCTGGACTTGGTGGCTCAGCCTGTAATCCCAGCACTTTGGGAGGCCGAGACATGTGGATTGCCAAGACCAGCCCAGACAACTTGGTGAGACCTCATCTCTACAAAAAATCAAAAATTAGCCTAGTGTGGTAGCACACACCTGTAGTTGGCTACTTGGAAGGCTGAAGCAGAAGGATAGTCAGAGCCCAGGGGGGCAAAGCTGCGGTGGCCATAAGTGAGCCCCTGCACTCCAGCCTGGGCAATGGAGTGAGACTCCAACTCAAAAAAAAAAAATGGTATAAGATCATAAGTGTATGTGTTGTCACTATTATTGTTTTATTTTTCCTTTAAATTTATTACTTGAATATATAACACAAATACAAACATAATACAAATTTTAAGTGATTCAAAAATTTTAAATATATAAAGATATATCACTAAAAGTTGTCTTCACTCCTCCATTCCCTTCAGAAAAAATATATATAGCCAGTTTATCTTTTATTCTTCCAGTCGTTCTTTTCTTTTCTCTCTCTCTTTCTTTTTCATTTTTTTGCAGAAAAAGAGCAAGCCATATACGTGATTTTACCCTTTGCTATTTTCTTTTAACAATATATGTAGATATAGCTCCATGCCAGTGCATAAAGGTCTTCTACATTCTTATCTATAGTTACTTAGTACTCCATTATTTGGATGTATCACACTTTATTTAACACAACTTGTACTAATTACATTATGGTTGTTTTCAATCTTTTGCCATTTCAAACAGTAGTACAAACAACTTTATAGATATATCATTATCTTTTTTTTTTTTGAGTTGGAGTCTCACTCTGTCGCCCAGACTGGAGTGCAGTGGCCGCTCCCGGCCACTACAGCCTCGACCTGCCGGGCTCTGGCAATCCTTCCACCTCAGCCTTCCAAGTAGCTGGAACTACAGGCGCATGCTACCACGCACGGCTAATTTTTTGATTTATTGTAGAGATGAGGTCTCGCTTGCCCAGGCGGGTCTCAAACCCGTGGGCTCAGGCAATCCACTCACCTCAGCCTCCCAAAGGCGCGGGATTACAGGCTGAGCCACCGAGCCCGGCTACATAATTATCTTATACGCATGAATATTTGCAATTTTGAAGGATTTTTTTTTCCAAGTGGTACTTTATAAAAGTATTATCAATGTACAGTCTCACGGGTGTGTTACCACTTTTTAAATTTTTGCCAGTCTTACTGGTGAAGAACAGTGTCACAGTGATACTAATCTCTTACTATGAATGAAATTGGCAGCTTCTTATGATTAAGACTCATTTGAATTTTCTGCAAATTCACATCATTTGCCCCTTTTTGATTGGATCAATGATCCTTTCCTTACTGATTTTTAAGTTCTTTTAAAACTACACCCTTGAATGTAATTTTTGCAAATATGTCTTCCAGCTGATCACTTTTCTTTAAGATGTTTACCTTGAAAGATTTTATTATTGTTGTTATCATCATCATTATCTCCCAGTGCAAATCTATGCAGCTCTATGCAAAATCTATGCAGTCTTTGAAGCTAAAGTCTGAGGAAGTTGAAAAGCCAAAGAAAGAGACTGATGTATGCAGTTTCTTAGAAAAACAACAACAACAAACATTTAATAGGGACTTTCAAACAGAAGCCATGGCTGTGTCTTGGGTGGCAGGGAGAAAAGATGGTGGATCCTGCACCATTATCCCCCATATCCAGAACTTATATACCACTAGGGAAGAAGTGATTCAGATGAAATGTGTAGGACAATTGAAGTATGATAACATCAAAGGTGTTTGACCTAAGGATAGGATTTATGGTAATTACCTACTCTTACCAAGGAGCAAGATAACTAGAAATCTTAGAGGGCTTCCCAGAGCTGAGGTTAATCAGAAGTAAACATGGCATAGCATCTAAGATGGAGTTGCTTTATGTGGTTAATTTATCAGTTTTTTTTTTTTAGAAAACATCTCTCTCTGTTGCCCAAGCTGGAATGCAGTGGTGCAATCACAGCTCACTGTAACCTCAAATTCTGGGCTCAAGTGATGCTCCTGCCTCAGCCCCTAACTAGCTAGGACAACAAGCACATGTTTTTGTTTTTTAAAATTTTTTGTAGAGACGGCGTCTTGCTGTGTTGCCCAGACCATATTTATCAAACTTTTATTGTGTGTATCCCAAGCTTTGAATCATAACTTACATAGAGTTTCCTTCTCTGAGATTATTTTTAAAATTCATAGTATCTTGTAGTGTGTATTTGTCTTCTGTGGTTTGGTCTTCATTGTTTATGGATCCCTTTCCAACAATTTTTTAGTCTAGGGTATACTCATCAGCTGATTTTACCAAAGAAGAAATATGTGTTTAATTATATTTTTCTTCTTGTTGCCCTCTTGTGATTTATTAGAAAAGAGGTAAATATTGACCGTATGTTTCCATTTTTAAAGTCCTTTTTAAACAAAATCTTTTTTCATCCAATGTATTTTTGTAAGTCAAGTCAAATCCTTGATGGTGAATGCATAAGCACAATTATTTTGGCATACAATTAGTGCTCGGTTTTTTTGTTTATTAGTTTGTTTTACAGTATTCAGCTTCCTTTTACCAAAATCCATGTTGTTATCTAAAATTATCTTAAAGCACTGTCCTTCCAGGATTAAGTTGTACTATAGCAATTTATACATTTACACACAAACCTTTCATATACCCTCAGAAGCTTGGGAGACCTCTTCAGAACTCCTAATGCCCATCATGACCTCTTCTGAGATTCAGAAAGAATCCAAATGTGAGGGTCTCATACTCAAAAGACAAAATCATTTATGATAAAAGAGAAATACTTGTCTTTGATCTTGCCACCAAAGTGTGGAAAATTAAAATGCCAAAGATGTGACCTATTTTTGACCTATTTTAAAGACCCATTGCAAATATTATTAAAATGGTTATTTATTTTGAAATGATCATGGAACATATGATTCAACACAAAATCTTGCTGTTTCCAACATGAATATGAATGAGCTTAGCAAATATATACTCAACACAGTTTTAAACAAATTAATTTTTTCTTCAAAATCTTTGGTTCATCCAGCAAGTCCATTGACAATTAACTTTTTGATAGAAAAAGATCTAGTCAGACTGTTAAAAGTTTAAATGAATTAATGTTGTAGAAAATAAAATTTAGATACAAAATATATCAAGTTGTTAAAATGAAACTTCATCTGTTTCAGTTTTATATCAGGCCCAAAGGGAAAAAGGAACCAGAATGTGCCAACCGTCCTCCATTTCAAAGTATCTTGCTAAATCATCTGTGTAGGACTGAAAAGTAGGTAGTCAAAAATATTTTTGCATTTATCAACTCATTACCTAATTTAAAGATTTATGTCAGTTGTTTTCTGTTACTATAACAGAATATCACAAACTGGATATTTTATTTAAAAAAGAAATTCATTTCTTACAGATCTGGAAGCTAGGAAGTTCAAGGGCATGGCACTGGCATCTGGTGAGGTTTTTCTTGCTGTATCATAACATGGCAGAAGGCCTCACACAGCTTCTTATAGTCACCAGTCCTATCAAGGAGGCCCACCCTGATGACCTTATCTAATCCTGATTAACTTCCAAAAGTCCCACTTCCAATCAGCATATGAACTTGGGGATAAAGTTTCCAACACATGAAATTTAAAGGGCATATTCAAACTATTGCAGAGTATAAGAAATGAAGGAGAGAATTTTTTAGAACAAGTTGTCCAAATACAGTGGCATCTGACCTATCCCTAGTTCTGAGTAAGGAACCAGGTGCTTGTTCCTCCCCTCAGAACTACTAAATAGGTCTTCCTAGGTACTGATCAGAGAATTTGATGTTGTCTACTAAAGTTTAGAGATACAAATATCTGGTGTTTGTATCATACCTGAGAAATTCAGAAGTGGAAGACCACACCTGGATCTGCAGAGTGAAGAGAGGCTATATTTTCCATAAGTGGTTGGTCAGAGAGGTGTGAGTCCTGTGCTGAGATGTGAGTCTTAAAGGAAAGAACCAGACAAGAATCATTTTTGGGGAATACCCCTCCTCAAGAGGATGATTTTTCTAGACTCTACCCATTTGTCATGATGGACTCAGGGTAGAAGGACAGCGGACAATAACTGCCAGTTCTGAAGAAGTTAGATTTAAGATCAGCAGTAACAGTCGGCTGCCCCTGGAATAGCTTAGCAGAAAGCTTCAGGACGCTGTGAGAAGCTCAGGGTTTAACTTGGCACCCAACTAGCTCAGAACCAATGACATTAATACAGGGAGGCTCTGAGCTCTAAGTCTAAATAAATACCATGGGTCTCTGTGTCTTGTGTGTATTGATCCAGAAGTAGCCATGTAATCCGAGATACAGAATATGGAAAGGACCAATGGCAAAGGCTAGGGGGTCATGGCTGAAATATGTTAAGATTTCAATACTGAGGGTAAATGACTAGAACCATCTCAGAGTGGGTGCCAACATGATGTCTCAAAACGCTATGCAGATGTGGTCACAGCCCAGTGGCTGCCAGTTAGGGGCTGGTAAGACTCCATGCTTCACGGAAAACCAGGAAGAATTCATCTGACTCAATATGCCTCCAATACCCTCCCCACTCCCCCATTTCCCTGTACTTACAAAGACATTTTAGCCTCCAAAACACCTAGAAATTTCCTGAAATTAAAGCAAAGGAAGAAAAAGGAAATCTAAATGACAGAAAACCTTACCACAAAACCTAACACAAACCAAAGAGATTATTTACACTGGAAGAAATCGAGAGACATTTACTTACATTCTGAAGTACAGTCTTTAGCAGAAAAATTTTTAAAATTTCTTTTGCATATATGAGGAGTAAATTAGTGACCTTACAATACCTATTTATTTTTAGGTACCATTAGACTGAAAGTTCTGTGATAACTGGAACTGCGTCTTTCTTTTTTACCATTGTATGCTTAACATGATAGTAGGAATTTGATAAATATTTGTTGAATGAATGATAAGGTTGCTGCCCTGGAGCTCAAAATCTAGAAAGGCATGCAGATATGTAAATAGATACTTAAAATAAACATTAATAAAAGATGTGACACTATCTGACCTTCTCTGCCTACAAGAGGCAATAATGACTTCAGAGAAGAGTGGTGTGGATCTTGAAAAATCAACGGGGGTTGTCAAGGATCTTCTGAGCTAGAGAGAAACATTCTTGAAGCTAAAATCATTTATTTTATACTTCTTAATATTTTCTCTGAGTCCCAGCACAGTAAGAGGCGTTCAGTAAACGTATTGATTCAATTTAAGTTTTAGTTTACAATCCATTAGTCAAATAAATTGCCATTGCTTAAAACATTTCCTACTGTTGATGTTCTTTTTTTATAGCTAAATTGATCACTACAGTGGGTTTGTTTGTGTAGTCGATGAAGTTAATTTAATTTATGAAATTACTTACCATGGAATCAAATCAAATAATGATCATGGATGAGTATGCAAGTAAATTTGCCTTTTTTTCTTTTTTGTTTTAAACAGATTATATGTTATACATATTAATATATATAATGGATCATAATATAATATATTAATATATATTATGGATTCTCTGAAAAAATTTTCTGTATTTTTAAATTTTTCTACCTATGTCATTAAATGTAATTAAATTAAAATGTAATTGTATTTATGTAAAAAGTACTGAGCTTGAAATATTACATAAAAGCCTAATTGAATGTATTTTATCCTTGCTTTGAATCTTCTTAGGTTGAATGACTTAAGAATACACACTGGGGCTAGGGAAGAGAGAGCCAGAGACAAAGCGAGAACTTCAATTAAAATTGCATACTGATCACAATTGGATAAGTTGGTTTTTTTTTTAGGGTTTTACTATAAAATTATAGAATCATGAAATCCTAATTGTACTTATGGACGCAACCTTAGAAATTATCTCCTCAGTTCATTTGTTTTACATATAAATTGAATTAAACTGGAAGCTGGACTTTAATCAATAACCAGAAAATCATTTTAAATGACTTGGTTTGAATGATTATTATTTTTAGTTTAGTTTTTTCTAAGAACTTCATTAAAATATAATTGACATCGTAAAATAACCATTTTAGTGTAAATTTCAATGAGTTTTACTAGATTATCAGAGTAGTATCTAATTTTAAAACATTTCATTATCCCCAAAGAAACTCCATACTTATTATAGTCACTTCCACCTTTCCCTAGCTCCTAGCAACCTGGTGTACTACATGTCTTTATAGATTTGCCTATTCTGGATTCCATATAACCAATCATACAATATGTTGCCTTTTGTGACAGGGTTCTTTCACTATTTTTAAGTTTCATTACTATTGTAGCATATAAATAACAGTACTTCATTCTTTGTTTCATTAATATTGTAGCATATAAATAGCAATACTTCATTCTTTTTTAACTTCTGAATTGTATTTCATTTTATGGAAGTACCACATTTTATTTATTCATTCATCAGTTGGTAGACATTTGTGTTGTTTTTACTCTTTGGTTATTAAGAATAATGTTGCACTGAATACTTGTATATATACTTGAATATTTTTATTTGGACATATACTTTCAATCATGGGTATATACCATAAGAAGGAATTGCTAGGCCATACAGAAACTCTAAGATAAAATGATGAAGAACTGCCAAAATGTTTTCCAAAGTGGCTCAGCCATTTGAAAATTTCATCAGCCATGCATGATGGCTCCATGGTGGCATCTTCACATGGAAGAAGGCAAAAGGGGGGGAAAAAAAGCCTAAAGTAGTTCCCTTCAACCCTTCTATAAAGCATTAATCCATTCCAGAGGGCAGAGACCTATGACTTAATCATTTCCCAAAAGATCCCATCTCTTAAAAGCCACCATAATGGGGATTAAGCTGCAACATGAATTTGGAAGACACACAAACCATAGCATTATTCTAGTGGCTGTGAAGTAGTCTCTCACTGTTGCTTCAATTTGCATTTTTCTTTTTTTTTTTTTTTTTTGAGTTAGAGTCTCACTCTGTCACCCAGACTGGAGTGCAGTGACCGCTCCTAGCCACCGCAGCCTCGACCTGCTGGGCTCCGGCAATCCTTCCACGTCAGCCTTCCAAGTAGCTGGAACTACAGGCGTGCTACCACGCCCGGCTAATTTTTGATTTATTGTAGAGATGAGGTCTCATCAAGTAGCCCAGGAACTCGCGGGCTCAGGCAATCCACTCACCTCGGCCTCCCAAAGCACAGGATTACAGGTCCAGACTGCATTTTTCTAATATGCTAATGAGGGTGAGCATCTTTTCATGTGTTTATTGGCCATTTGTTTATCTTCTTTGCAGAAATGTTTGCTCAAATCTTTACTCCATTATAAGTTGAATTATTTGTCTTTTTAAAAAAAGTATTGAGTTATAAGTTTTTCAGTATTCTGGATACCACTTCCTTACCAAATATATGATTTGTGAATGTTTTCTCCCATTCTGTCAATTGTCTTCACTTTCTTAATTATTTCCTTTGAAGCACAATAGTTTTTAATTTTCATAAAGTGTAAAGTTTTTTTTTTTTTTTTTTTTGGTAACACTTTTGGTGTTATCTCTAAGAAACCATTACCTAACCTAAGGTCACAAAGATTTATTCATATTTTTTCTAAGAGTTTTATAGTTAGTTTTAGATTTTACATTTAGATCTATGATCCATTTTTCAATTAGTTTTTATATATGTTGTGAGGTATGGGGTTCAACATTATTCTATTTCATATTGTTTCATTTGTTGAAAAGACAACTCTTACCTTCATTGAATTGGCATAGTACACTGGTAAAAAAAAGTTAGTGACCAAAAGTGTAAAGATTTATTTTTATCCCTCAATTCTATTTTATTATTCTAGGGTTGAATTTATTATCATGCTTCTAATAGCTAATAGTTCCCACAATGCTTATTTTCTTACCAAATTTCTTACCTTATTTTCTTACCAAGTTTCTCACCAAATTTCTTACCAAACAGTTTAGAATTAAATTCAACCCTCAACATCAGCAGAAATTTTGTCTTAGTGCACCTGTGTGACTATAATAGAATACCACAGACCTGGTAATTTACAAAAAGTAGAAAGGAATTGGCTCACTGTTCTAGAGGCTGGAAAGTACAATACCAAGGTGCCAGCATCTTGCAAAGGACTTCTTGTTGCATCATTCCATGGTAGAAGGCTAGAGGGCAAGAGAGAAAGAAGGGGTAACCCATTTCAATGGCAATAAACCCATTCCCATGCTAACAGAATTAATACACACAAGAGCATAGAGCCCTCATGGACCAATCACCTGTTAAAGGTCACACTGTTGCATTACATATTAAATGTCCGACACATGCTTTTTGGGTGACACACTGAAATCATAGCAGGTCTCTTCTTCCTAATTTTGGCACTAGGACCAAGAGACAGTCTTAAAAGAACCAAGTCCATTGTACCTTTTTCTTTTAATGTCTATCTTCCTTTATTTCTCTCTGGACATTTAAGCTATCTAAAGCTTTATCCAGTGGTCAAATTGCTCCTCCTCTTCCTCCTTCTCCTCTTTCTCCTCTGCCTCCTCCCTCTCCATCCTCTCCCTCTCTCTCCCTTCTCTCTCTCCCTCCTCCTCTTCTTCTCCTTCTTCTTTTTCTCACTCTTCTTTCTCTTCTTCACCACCTTTTCTCGTGTGATTTCATAAAGTTAATCAGAAAGAAGGTCAATGATTTTCAAAAATGTGTTATCTGACATTGTAGGTCAATTCAATTTATAATTTGTGAAGATAAAATAAAAATGTACAAATGAATTTGAATGTTTGTAATTTCAATCTAAAACTAACAAATATGAGATATGCATTTGTGTACTTTTGATCAGAATAAATACAGCTTGGTTCAATGTGAAATCATCAATTCCTTGGCTGATTAAGGACAAATGTTTTTGTTTTAGGTTTGGATTGTTGTTGTTAGAAATAGCCCTTTACTTGATCTTCTTTATTATATGTGGATTCCAAACTGTTCAAGGTAACAGACTTGATTATGCACATTCTCTGCTAATATTTACTTAGTAAATACCAGTTTTTACAAATCTATCTGTACTCACTTCTTTTGGTATTAGCAATATATCAATATTACAAAGAGGAGTGAAAAAGCAAGATTTTCTGTGAATGATTTAAATTTTAAATCACACATAAGTTAAAAAGAACTGCAAAGACCTGGAAATTTATAATTTTTGTGATTGCTGTTAAAGGTCAATCAATGAATAATACGTATTGCTCCATTATCATTCTTCAAATATTTCTAACCGTAATGGATTCCAGAGCTCCTAGATAGACTTATGAGTTAATGTATTAGTGTAGCAAATATTTAATGAGCATATCATTGTGGCAAGTATTATCGTAAACACATAAGAATTATAAATATAAATGAGGTATGATTTCTTTTATAAAATCTATCTGGCAGAAGAGAAAATTTCACACTTAAAAAACCATAATGCAGCTGGGCTCGGTGGCTCAGCCTGTAATCCCGCGCCTTTGGGAGGCTGAGGTGAGTGGATTGCCTGAGCCCGCGGGTTCGAGACCCGCCTGGGCAAGCGAGACCTCATCTCTACAATAAATCAAAAAATTAGCCGGGTGT
>CAUYQG010022269.1:3970-16470 GCA_963574415.1 Tarsius wallacei
AAAAAAGGGGGGGGGGGGGGGGGCTGCAGTCCTCCCTTCCCACTTTCATATGCCGGCCAGACACTGCAGTAGGGAGGCAGAACCTAGAGCCAGCAGTCTTCCACTGCAGTGGTGAAGCGGAGCCTCTCCTTCTAGCTTCTTCCCAGGAAGACTTTTGTCAGGTAAAAAAAAAAATCTTGCTTGGCTTCTGCGACCCAGGAAATGCTAGGCACCAAGCAGAGCAGCTGCAGGACCAGCTGCTTCACCAGGAGAGTCCTGGCCACTTGCTCACAAACCCCGACTTAGTCGGTCTCTCCCAACATCTTCCTAGGAAGGGTTTTGTTGATTAAAAATGGGTTTTAAAAAAGGCGCTCGGAGCCGGGCTCGGTGGCTCAGCCTGTAATCCCGCGCCTTTGGGAGGCTGAGGTGAGTGTGGATTGCTTGAGCCCGTGGGTTTGAGACCCGCCTGGGCAACTTGGCGAGACCTCATCTCTACAATAAATCAAAAAATTAGCCGGGTGTAGTAGCTCGCGCCTGTAATTCCAGCTACTTGGAAGGCTGAGGCAGAAGGATCGCTGGAGCCTAGCAGGTCGAGGCTGCGGTGGCTGGGAGCGGCCACTGCACTACAGTCTGGGCGACCCAGTGAGACTCCAACTCAAAAAAAAAAAAGCGCTCGGCTTCTGCATCCCAGGAAGCACTAGGGTCCAAGCCAAGCAGCTGCAGTACCATCTACTTTGTATATTTTTTTAAATTGTAGAGACAGGATCTCACTATGTTGCCCTGGGGTGGTCTTGAACACCTGGCCCTAAGTGATCCTCCCACCTCTGCCTCTCAAAATGCTGGGATTACAGGTGTGAGCCACCATGCCTGGCCATAAATATGTTTCTAGGAGTTTGACTATGATGTATCCAGAGGTTTGGGGGTTTTTTTCTTTTCTTTATAATTATACTACTTTTTGTGGGTTTTTTTTTTTTTTTTTTTTTTAAGTCTGGAGTTTGATGTCTTATCAGTTCTGGAAAATTCTTAGCCATTTGTTGTCAAATAGTTCTGCTCCATTCTTTTTCTCTTATTTTTCTTGGAATCCAATTACACATATGGTAGTGTAAGCATTATTGTCTCAAACATTTTGGATGCTTTATTTATTATTATTATTTTTTGAGTTGGAGTCTCACTGTCACCCAGACTGGAGTGCAGTGGCATGCTTCCGGCCACCGCAGCCTCGACCTGCTGGGCTCCAGCGATCCTTCTACCTCAGCCTTCCAAGTAACTGAAACTATAGGCAAGCACCACCATACCTGGCTAATTTTTTTTTTTTTTTTTTTTTTTTTTTAATTGTAGAGATGAGGTCTCGCCAAGTTTCCCAGGTGGGTCTTGAACCCTTGGGCTTCAATATGTATACTTTCTTTTCACCTATTTTTCAAGTTCACTGATTCTTTTTTTTAAATCTACAATCTGTTTTCAATTTATCCAGCGATTTTCTTTCTTAAACTTTAAATTATTAGTAGTATTTTTCAGTTTTAGAATTTTCTTTTGCTTGTCTTTCTGGAGTATTGATTTTCTGTTCATTTACTCCTTATAATTATGTTTTTTTTCTTTTTGTCTATGAACATTTAGAAAATATCTGCTTTAAAGTTTCTTGCAACTTTTAACATCTGAGCCACTCGTTTCTTTTTCATTGATTTCCTTTTCTTTTGAATATGGGTAAAATTTTCTATAATTTTATCCTGCATATCATAATGCATTGCAGTGAGTGACTTATATTTTCTGAAGATCGATATTTTTGCTTTATTAACCAGTTATCTTGGCTCAACTCACACTCTAACTTTGTCTTCCTTGTGGTAGGTAGCAGCTGAAATCTCTCTTCCGTTCTTTTAGGCTGCTTGACTTCTGTAGAGTACATACAGAGTTCAGAGATTTGAGTGGAGTTTATATGTGCAATTTGGTGTTTCTGCTCTCTGGCTCTCTCCTTCCTGGGATTTCTCCCCTCACTTCCAGCTCTCGTGGTAGCCTAAAAATCTGTCCAATGAGTCTTCAGGTTAGTAAGATTGTTGATTTCTATTTGAGTTCTAGCCAGCCGGGTACCAACTGGGACCTGCCTTCAGGTAAAAATAAAGAAAAGGGGTTACTCATCCAGTGCCATTTCCTTCCTATGGTTTTAGCCTGATTTAGGTCTCTCTCCAGTGCTTTCTGATAGTTGACTTTGTATTTTATGTTTATGTTATGTTTCATCCAGAAGTTAACATTACCAGAGGCAAAACTTTTACTCAACACTGTTAAAAATATACTCATGTTGCTTTTTTAATACATTATTTATACTTGCTACTTAATGTTCTACACTAAGCATTCCACTTGCCCAGTGACACAGAGCTAGGTCACCTCCGCCCCCCATCTTCCCAATACTAAAAACAGTACCATTTAGAACATTACCTGTGGAAAGGTTTCTTTGGCATATCTACCCCAAGAATAAGATTGCTGAATTATAGCCTGTGTATTCCTAATTTTATGAATAAATCTCCTTTCAGCAGGACATGTGTAGTCTACCTTACTCATATCTGGAATTACTCAACTTTTGTTTACCAGTTTCATGGGTAGAAAGTAGTATTATATCATTTAAATTTGCATGTTCTGATTTCTAGAGATGTATACTTTTTCACATTTCTTCACCTTTTATGTATTGGGTCTTATGGTCCATTGCCTGTTTTTCTGCCTATACTTTTTAAGTCACATCTTTATTATCCTTTATGAGCCGTACTGTTTTGATCATGTCCATTAAATTCTTTCCCATCTCAAGGAAATGTTCTCCTACATTTTTTCCTTTTAGCTTTTATACGTTTACCTTCCATATTCAAGTCTTTAATGTGGCTGCTGTGTTTTTGTAGATAGTGTGATGCAACAATTTTTCCCCCCAAGTATGGGGGGGACCAAAAAATTCTGGAATTTATTTATTTAAAATGTGTATTAAGCCGGGCTCGGTGGCTCAGCCTGTAATCCCGCGCCTTGGGAGGCTGAGGTGAGTGGATTGCCTGAACCCGCGGGTTCGAGACCCGCCTGGGCAATTTGGCGAGACCTCATCTCTACAATAAATCAAAAATTAGCCGGGCGTGGTAGCGCGTGCCTGTAGTTCCAGCTACTTGGAAGGCTGAGGCGGAAGGATCGCCAGAGCCCAGCGGGTCGAGGCTGCGGTGGCCGGGAGCAGCCACTGCACTTCAGTCTGGGCGATGCAGTGAGACTCCAACTCAAAAAAAAAAAAATGTATATTGATTCTTACATGTTTAAACTTCAGTCACCTTCAAAGTACTCTCTATTTGTTGCAATACACCTATCGAGATGCTTTTTTCACTGCTCAAAACAGTTTTTGAACTTGTCCATCTTGATGCCTTTTCTTGCTTCTGCTGTTTTTTGTCTCACCTCTTCCACATTGGCAAAACGTTTCCCCTTGAGGAATTTTTTCATCCAGGGAAACAAAAAAAAAAAGTCTCTTGGGACGAGGTGGGGTGAATAGAGAGGGTGGGGCACAGGAGTCATGCTGTTTCTGGTCAAAAACTACTGAACACTCAGCAGAGTGTGGGCAGGTGCGTTGTCATAGTGGAAGAACCAATCACCTGTTTGCCACAACTCAGGACGTTTCTTCCACAAATCGTGGCACAACCTTCTCAAAACTTCCAGATAAAACTTTGGTTGACCATTTGATCTGGAGGAACAAATTCTGAGTGTACTACAGAGGACCTGCCCTCTAAGAGATAATGCCTTTTTGGGGGGGGTCCCTCCCTCGTATGTCATTGCTTTTATTACTAGTTTTTAGAATTACTAATACTAGTAGTAACATTTGTTGAGATGATTCAACAAGGTTATCTTCCTAAAATATAAATCTGATCATATTACTTGAAATTGTTCAGTGATTCTCCATTGTTTTAGGCTATAGTCAATAGTCATTAAATGCCTTAGAGAAGTCTTTGTGAAATAATCTCTGCATTTTCTGCCCAGCCTGCTAGTACTCTAGACTTAATACATGTTCATTTTTCCTCTGGGAAGTATCATGTTGTACACAGCACAAATATGTTTTATTTGTTTTTTGATACCTGTTCTCCACTACTCTATGTTCCTAGCAGTTTTCTGTTCTGTATTAGGTGTTCAGCAGATATTTATTGATTAAAGGGATTGAGTCAGTTGGCCCTTATTCTTAAGTAACTGTCTAATTTTTTTAAGACCAGATCAATGTTTTCAAGAACCAGTTTAGCTAATAAATAAAAGTTTATTTACTAACTACTGATAATCTCCATTGGACAGTTCTCTAAAATCTTCTCTATGTTGGGATAGTATATATATGTATACATATATATATATGTGGCTCCTTAATTGTTTCCATCCTTAGGATAACTATGTAGATATTACCTGTCTTACATCAATTGTTTTATGTATGTTGAATCATAGTTTAAGTGATTTGCCTGAGGGTCATATAGCTAGTTTTACATTTCTACCTACTCTTTTTTGGGAAAGATTTATTTGCTTAGGCAGTTATTTACTAGTAATGATATAAATAAAAGCCACTTTCATTGTTTTGCCAAGTACGTTTTAAAGGTAATGTGTATGAGGTTTTTTCTTCTTAGCATTTTCCTTTTGATTTTGAGGAGTTGTCTTAAGATTTATGACTGTAGCAATAATGGGTTTCAGTCATATTAGTACTTCTAAGAACAGCACATAAGTGGTTCCATTTAGAGTTTTGCCTCTGGAACCTTAAATATTATAAACATTGTTAGACTGTAACTGTGGAACTTGAGATCATTTATGCTATTTAAATTTGAGATGATTTTAACTATTGGGATTTGGAAAATTACTAAAAGGTCATATTTTAATGATACTTTGTCCTGTTCTAGTGAATGTTAGTTTTAATGGTGTTGAGTACTTTGGACCAAGACCTATTATTCAAAACTGTCTAATGTTGTTAATCATTCAGTGATGGCATTAGCACCTTTTTTCCAGTTGGTTTTTAAAAATATGCTAAAGAATCAGTATTGTGTAGTTCTTAATATATATAAAACATATGAGATAGTTCTTTAAAGATTATATTAATTTTATTTTTCTCTAAATCTGTTTCTACTCTTCAGAGGAAGTATCATTCTGCAAAGGAAGCTTATGAACAACTTTTGCAGGCAGAAAATCTTTCTGCACAAGTAAAAGCAACTGTCTTACAACAGTTAGGTATGTAATAGTATACATTTAGTGCATTGTAAGTGCTTCTCTTAATGTTTTTTACATGCCAAGAATGACAGATAAGTGGCTCATATGATCTACTCCTTTTCCTTCCTTTGCTCAGAGTTGATAAAATTAATCTGAACTCAACATATTTCTACCCACCACCAAGCATTGTCCATTTTGCAGTCTATCTCAGTATAAATCTTTAGTACAGCTGACCCTTTTAAATTCTCAAAATCACTCCCTGGTACTTAACTGTGGGCAAGGAGGATTGAATACTTCCTTTGTGCCAGACATATATTTAGCACTCAATATATTAAGTTGTGATTTGCTTAAAGTCACTTAGTGGTGAGTGAGCTTACTTTCATAGCTGTACCAATAATAATAGCTATAAAGCATTTTATCTAAAAATTGTAGAATAGCTAACTGTATAGTTTCTGTAAACATGCAACTCTGTTCTAATGTGGAGCATGAGAATTTGCTTTGCTTTTGGTCTGGACAAATTATTTATTTTTAATTTTTAGCCAAATTATAGTAATATGAATTTTTGTACCATAATTATTTTTTATATAATTTTAAATCACGTCAGCTTAGATTTTAGCATTTATCTTTTTGATCCTAATATATATCATGTGATTCATTATACAAAATAAACACATTGCCTTCATATAAGACCTTTGATTTTAGTTTTGTTTAATTTTATCCATTAGAATTTTACTTGAGTTGTCTATACTTGTAAGAATTATGGAAGTATCAAAATATTTGTTTTTAATTAGTCTTATGTGATAGTGTTTAATATAAATTTGTATCGCTAAATTAAGGCAAGTTTATATTAGTGCAGTACAAAGGGTTTTAATTCTTAAGTGAAAAGAAAGTATGATGCTTTTAGAATAAATAACTTACTCATTCAGCTGATAGTTGAATATGAGCTGGTTTTTATTTACACTACTTATAATTGTTAAGTTTTTACGCATTTTAGCTTCAGTGAAGATTGTGTCGATAGCAAAAATGCATACTTCTTTAAAATGTAAGAAAGATTGAAATAATTTTTGTTTTAGCTATGTCTGAATCATAAATCACCTCTCCTTTTTGGCAATGGTTTATCATATTTCAGAGTGTATAAGTAAACTTTTATGATTTTAAATAGAAAAATACTTCCTCTAATTGAATCTGATTTACGCCTACATCTATCTTTCCTACCTGCTTGTGACTACTGCTGAAGCAGCTCCTTTTACAGCCTATTATTTTGGGTACTGTTCTTACTAGTAATAGCAGGAGAGATATGGGAAAAATAGATGAGTAAATGTGTGATTGACTTCATAAAATTTGGCAATTGAATCCCCTTTAAATTTCTTACTTTATTTATTTTCCTTTGTTTTATTGTAAAGATGTACAGTATAAGGCAGGATTCGCCCTTTAAATTTCTTATTGAGCACAGCAAATATAAGTGTCAGAAAATAAGGATCCTTATTTCCTAAATAAATTATGGACTGTACACAAAAAAACAGAGCTAATCTTACACACTTGAGTTGATCCACAACTGAAATATGATTCAATGGCAAATTAAACCAAATTATTCCTGTATGTCTTGAATGTTTAGAATATACTATTCCATGATTCAGGGATTCAGTCTTTTTTTTTTTTTTGAGTTGGAGTCTCACTTCATCGCCCAGGCTGGAGTGCAGTGGCACACTCACGGCCACTCCAGCGTCAGCCTGCTGGGCTCTGGCAATCCTTCCACCTCAGCCTTCCAAGTAGCCGGAACTACAGGCACGCACTACCACACCGGGCTAATTTTTGATTTATTTTAGAGAAAAGGTCTTGCCAAGTTGCCCAGGCTGGTCTCAAACCCGTGGGCTCAGGCAATCCACTTGCCTCGGCCTCCCAAAGTGCTGGGATTACAGTCTGAGCCACCCAGCCTGGCCCGATTCAATCTTTTGATTGATTATATAGCCATCTAGTTCTAAATGTATTTATTAAACATTTGTATTATTTGCACCATTTGAATATGCTTTTCTTGGGTTTTTAAAAAATTTTCAAATACTTTATAGTAGTTTTTACTTCATATAGGGTGTGAATATACGTAGCCAGTGCCCGTGAAGTAGGGTTGTGTGTGTGTTTTTTAATCTGAGCTATCATTGATTCTATAGCCTTATGTTTATTCCTTGGAAATAAACATTGGATTAATAGAATTTCTTGGAGATTATTAAAATGTGCATTAATTTAGTAAGACTTAACATCTTTATATGATTTGTTTGATAGCTTGGGCTTTTTTAAAATATCAAAATGAGAAAAGAGGGTCTATAATTTATAATTTGTTATGTTAGTGCTTAGAATTGTTTCAGTTTCTTTTGAATGAAAGTTCTTCATAACTTTGACAGTACCTTACTGTGAGAAACAGACATTTTTTTGGCCAGAATTGATAGTTCTAAATTTGGTGAGTGTATACTCCAAACTAAATTAATAAATTGACTGAAAAGTGTACTTTTGTTTTCTGCTTGGTATTCTTAAAAACAGAACAATTAAGTCATTTATGTAAAATATTTTTAAATTATTTACTATAGGTTGGATGCATCACACTGTGGATCTCTTGGGAGATAAAGCCACCAAGGAAAGCTATGCTATTCAGTATCTCCAAAAATCCTTGGAAGCAGATCCTAATTCTGGCCAGTCCTGGTATTTCCTCGGAAGGTGAGATTTATCAGACATTATGTTTTGCTTTTGTCTGTTGAATTACCATCTAAAGTATTAGTTTACATTTATAACCTGATCAGTATATTTTCTGATTTGAATATATTATAATGATTCCTGGAAGTTAGACAATAAGAGAAAGCTTCTAAATGTGGTGGTTTTCTTATAATCTGGTCTAGCAGAAAGAACATTTCTTATTTGGGTTATTGGATTTTTATTTGACTTGAATTATTGCTAGTTTTAAAAATTTATCAGATTGTAATTTTTTAATGAAGTATTTAAATGCCTTTCCTTCTGATTTCTAGTATTTTGTTTATATGTCTATTTAACAAAACAACAACAAATAATTAATTTCTCATCTGCCTACTGACTACTAGTATCCGATGGAACTTTAGTATTTATAGTTTTGATTAATCACATATATACTATGGAACAAACATTTGATTAATAGTAAATTTAAAATCACAGTCCTATTTGACATCTTACTGTGAGAAAATGGGTACATTATTAGTGGATTTGTTGGAAAGGAGAAGTGTCTTGTAAATGAAAATAGTGAAAATAAAAATTTCTGCAAGTCTATAAAATTTTCTCCATACTTTTCATGCATTGAATGTCTGAATTAATGCTTAATGATTATCTTACTGAACTGTACCTTGTATATGTGTATCTGATAAGTTACAATTTTGGACCATCATCAGATTACAGTTTGGTTCCTAATCACTTTTAGCTTTCATGATATGGTAGAAAGATCAATGTACCAGGAGGCTTGGATTCAAGTCCTGACTCAGCTACTGTTTCTGGAATCATGGATGGCACAGTTAAACCTCTAAGGTTACCTGTTAAGGAAGGGAATTATTAGATCAGTGGGAAGCTATTTTAGCTCAGCGCTGCCCCCCCCCTCCCCATTTCACAATGTCTGGAGACATTTTGCTTATCACAGTTGTGGGGGATGCTGCTGTCATCTAGCGGTTAGAGAGGCCAGGGATGCTGCTAAGCATCTTACAGTGTACAGGACAGCCCTCTACAAGCAAGAATTTCCTTGGCTCCAAATGTCAATAATGCTGCATTTGGGAAAAGGTGGGTTAGATTATCTGTTAGGTACCTTCCTACTCTAAAGGTTTTAGTTTGCTTTAATTTTGTTTTTTTTTTTTTTGAGTTGGAATCTTACTCTGTTACCCAGACTGGAGTGCAGTGGCATGCTCCTGGCCACCGTGGCCTCAACCTGCTGGGCTCCGGCGATCCTTCCCCCTCAGCCTTCCAAGGAGCTGGAACTACAGGCGTGTGCTACCACTCCTGGCTAATTTTTGGTTTATTGTAGAGATGAGGTCCTGCCAAGTTGCCCGGGTGGGTCTCGAACCTGCGGGCTCAGGCAGACCACTTGCCTCAGCCTCCCAAAGTGCTGGGATTGCAGGCTGAGCCACCGAGCCCGGCCTGTTCCTATTCTTTTTAACATAGGAATATTTTATTTTGAGTAAATTTGCTATATGATCACATTAAATTTTAGTGTGACTTCATTTTTTTTAAGAAAAGTATGCTTGTATGAGAGAGAATAACATTAAGATATTTCTGTCTATAAAAACATTGGATTACTTACTAATAATGTACAATAAGAGTTGACTGGAAAGGCACCTATTTTCTGGTGGGGATTTTCTGATTCCTCCCAAGGCTTGTAAAATAGTTTAATTTGAGTTGCTCCTAAATAAAGCTTGAGGGTCCAAACTGTGTTTCTCTTCTACAAGAGCAGAAACTGAATCTTATATTTTTGTATCTTTTTGCCTGGCAAAGTGTCTCTTGAATAAACAGACTAAATAAACTTAAACTGTTGTTGCTTTTGGAGCTCACGCCATTACTATTATTAGTGTTATAGAGTGTGAGGCTTCATACAGTGTTATTGTAAAGGAGGTTTGGTACTGGGAAGTAGGGAGTGTCTATTCATTATCTTTTGTTTTTCTATTAATATATGAAAATTTCCTTTAACATAGATTAAAAGGAATGTATACTAGGAAATATCTCACAGGGTTTTTTCCCCAGTTAACTGATTTTACTTTTTAAAACATTGCAACACATTTAATTTAATCTTTTGGGCAAATATTTCCAAATATACAGTAAACTTTCCTGACTAATCAAGTAAAGGATACTCATCATAGTTTAACTTGGTTTTGGACATTTTAGACATTTATTATTTATCATCTGTATTAATAAGATTCTGGATCTGTTTTAGATTTTCCTTGTTTACTTTTCTTAACCTCTTTTACTGCCTTCTGTTGTGTTGGTTCTGATCTGTTTATTGTGAGGACATTTTTACAAATAAATTACATTGTGAAAGTTATTAAAGCTCCAAATGAAGACTTCAATTATCAGTAAGAAACCTTGGGATTTGATGACCCTGATATTTCTGAGGCACTTTATTACTTAACCTCTCCATTCAAGTCTGTGTTGAAGATTGAATATGCTCATCATTTGGCAAGTGTACATCAAAGTGAAATTGTAATGTGGTATTCTCTTAAACTAGCACTATTCATTTACTTTGTTATCACAGAACTATATAATGTTAGAACTGAGAGGGACCAGGAAGGTCAGTTAGTTCACCCTTTAAATCCTGTCATTTTACAGATATAGAAAGTGGGTTCACAGGAGTAAAATGTTTTATTCAAGGTCACACATGTAATTAGTATCAGAGCAGGGATTAGATCTTAGATTCACCTAGGGCTTTTAAAATTATACAAGTCTGTCTCAGAGGACTATGACATCTGTATTTGGGCACATTGGTTTCTTACTTTGACTTTATAGGAATGGAATGTGATTCCTAGTGGTTAGGCAAATTTATCTATAAATCTGAGATTTGGCTTTTATTTCACAACAACAAAAGGAGCATGTTTTCTACTATCTGTTAAGCATTCCCTTTCTCTCTGGTGTCTGTCCCTGTTTGGCATTGTTGCTGACCTCTTCTCATGAATTTTTCCTTCATAAAGCAGTTTGCAGATACTGTCTAAAACTGCCTCTCTGTCTCAATCACTGACATTTCTTATATTTCTCAATCCACAAGATCAGTGATTTCTTAGGCTTATTTTTACTTCTCCCTTATAGGTATACTGTATTCTTAGAGCCTCTCTTTTCATGTAGATGAATTCCAAATCTAGATTTCTACACTTAAAGGTATCTTAAATTCCAGGACCACATCTTCTATTCTTTACATAACATTTCCCATTTTAATATTCTCACATCATGTCAAAGTCAGTGTATTTCAAACCACATTCATCATGTTCTTCTCTAAACCAACTACTTCTTTTACTTTTGCCAGAAATATCACCAATTTTTTTTCTATTTAATCAAGGTTAAATGCTAAGTGATAGGTCACATCCCTGTGAACATCTGATCAATCATTCATGAAGTCTTTATCAGTATTTTGGTTTGTTGTTTCTCCCATCTTTTTTTCTTGCCACTTTCATTACTTTCACTCCAAACCAGTAAGTGCAACCATCCTTTTTTCTTTTTTTTTTTTTTTTTTTACTGTCTATAACTTACCCGTTTAGTTTATACTACACATTGTTAACAGATTAATATTCCTATAAGGTGCTTTCGTCATGCCATTCCCCTTTTAGAAAAACAAACTTCAGGGTATTCTTGGACTAGATTTAAGATTCTCTATTGGTTTGTTCCTGTGCTTTCTTACATGTACATTAGGTTTTGCTCATGCTGTTCAAACCCATTTGAAATACCCTTTCTCATATTTTCTGCCTGAATCAGTGGCGCCCAAACATTTAGGTTACAAAATCGGTAAAGTTTCAAAGAATAATTATGAGGGTCAAAGTAGCAGTTTGGGCAAGTATAGACATTTAAAGTTTTTTTGCCATTAACTATCAATATCAGCCAATGGTATCTAAAATAAGTGAATTACAATATAAATATTAATTAGTTTATTGGAAAAACTTTATATGTATATGTTGTCTTTCTAATTTGTTTGACAAAATTGCCATACGCTGCCTGGCAATTGGGAATCACCGATCTAAATAATAGCATTTATACATATTCAAATTCCTTACTCTTACCCTTTCCTTTTTTGTCTTTCCTAAATCTTGTAGTATATGGTAGTCTCTTTCTATCCTGAATTCTCAGACCAGTTACTGTCTGTGGTAGCTATTTGATATGGCATCATGACATTTATAATGGGTTTTCAATCCTCAACTAAGTTTAAGTTGTAAGCTTTACGAAAACAGGGACTGGGTTTTTGTTTTCTTTGTTTTTCTTTTAATGGCAAGTGCTAAGAGGATAATTTCTGTATTTATAATTTCAGCTGCTGTCTGTGTATCCGTCAGGCACATCTGCATTAAGAAAATGGCAGGTCCTTGAAACTTTAATCTTACCTTGCTGCCTTTACTGGTCATGAAATATTGCTCTTTATACCTTATTTTATACTACTTTTGTTACTTATTTTGAGATTAACTGTATCTTACATTTGCATTTTTATAAATTAAAGAATTATTGCCTCAGTGTTATCATTTAGGAAAGGAGAATTGAAATCTGATTCATTGAGTCTTCCCAACATATAGTGATTTTGTTTGTATTCTGTATCTGTATTCTAACTGTATAGGAAACTAGAGATCAAGCTACATAAGAAGAATAGGGTGTGTTGTGTG
>CAUYQG010022270.1:0-22496 GCA_963574415.1 Tarsius wallacei
CCCGCCTGGGCAACTTGGCGAGACCTCATCTCTACAATAAATCAAAAAATTAGCCGGGCGTGGTAGCACGCGCCTGTAGTTCCAGCTACTTGGAAGGCTGGGGCGGAAGGATCACCAGAGCCCAGCAGGTAGAGGCTACAGTGGCCAGGAGCGGCCACTGCACTCCAGTCTGGGCGACAGAGTGAGACTCTAACTCAAAAAAAAAAAAAAAAAAAAAATTCAAAGAGATCAAGGAATCTTCAGTATGACAATCTCTAATGTGTCACCGTGGTTTTTTTGCTCTAAAATTCTTCCTCTACTATCTGGCAAGTTTTTTTTTTTTTTTAATTTTTAATTCTACAGTCAGAGATTGCTTTGAATTAAGACACCAAGTTCCTAACTAAAATGAAAAGATTCCCTAGATAGGTAACAGACTCTCTTTAGCAATTGGCACATCAATGTGAGTTAACCATAAAGTTAGTCTATTTCTTAGAAATGCGATATAGAGCAAATACCTTTTACTGGGGAGATAAGTGGGGAGAGGGACTGGGAAAAGAGGCAGCTCAGAGTCTCAAGCCCAAATGCTTTCAAGGGAGAGCAGGCTGCATAGAGGGCAATAGGGAATGGTGGAGCTTGTGGTATACTGGAGAGTAAGTCCCACCTATAGATATTCACATTTAAAAGTTTTTGTTTTGTTTTGTTTTGTTTTGTTTTGTTTTGAGTTGGTGTCTCACTCTGTTGCCCAGACTGGAGTGCAGTGGCTGCTCCCGGCCACCGCAGCCTTGACCTGCTGGGCTCCGGCAATCCTTCCGCCTCAGCCTTCCAAGTAGCTGGAACTACAGGCGCGCACTACCACGCCTGGCTAATTTTTTGATTTATTGTAGAGATGAGGTCTCACTTGCCCAGGCAGGTCTCGAACCCGCGGGCTCAGGCAATCCACTCACCTCAGCCTCCCAAAGGCGTGGGATTACAGGCTGAGCCACCGAGCCCGGCTACATTTAAAAGTTTTAATGACATTGTGCTGGCCAAATGAAACAGACCTGTTTGCTGAAATGGCTGTTGGTGCATCATTTTATATCCTCACATCTAGAGTATGAAGTCAAGGGAAGATAGTACTCTGGGGTAGTCTGGGTTAAATGCTGTAAAAAGGACAGCCTGGGTCATGAGAAAACATGTGACGCTGTCAGAATTCACATGGTTGTGTGATAGTTGTGAGCAGGGACCGGGGTCATGCACACTTCATGCCTGAGCATAGGGTAACTTACCACCATTTGGATCACCTGTGAAAGTCTCCAGAACAGTAAGGCCGTTCTTCTGGGTCAGACACCTAGAAGCCAAACCTGAGAATTTTAAAGGACCACAAAAAGTTCAAGGTTCTAGAAATGTTCTACATCTGGAGAGCAGTTTTGAAACGAATCAGAATGAATTCAAGCATGTCAGTGGACAGAGAAGTCAAGAAAATGCTTCCTCCACTCAGAAGGTGCCCTTGTCACCCTAATCCCTCTTATGCTCCTCTTTTCTTGAATAATATCAGGTGGAATGGATTCTGTGCATGCCAGATAGGAGTCTGTCAACTTCATATTGCCCCAGAGAAAATTCCAAATAAAGGTGGTTGAGTGGGGCAATTCCTACTCTTAGGACTAGTTCCCAGTTCTGCATCTAGCACAGCGCCTGGCACATTGTTGGTAATCAGCAAATACTTCTAAGCTACAAAATCTGGGCTGCAATTCAGTCACCTTCTTAGAGACAGCCCTCTTCTCCTGATACACTTTCATTGAATGCAGGTCTCATCTGAATCAGTCTCATTTGTGGTTTCAGTCGACGTCTCTGGTTTATTTCCACTCACAATGCAACCGCAGTATCAATACTCAGAATCCCATTGTGTTATTGACTTTTGTGAAACTGAGAAAGATCTGATTCAATCCAGATATCTATAGAGTAGCCATACTGTGCTGGTTACCTGTCATGCTCCATCTGAGAGACAAAGTACACATCGATCTATAGGGCAGTTCTAGGCCCAGTCATGAGACAGAATAAGGATTGTCTTGTCTGTCTATCCCATGGTTATCACTTTTTAATTTTACATGTTGTGACTTGTGTTATTACAGATTAATGATTACAACTATATAGTTGGAAAGTGTCTGAGGTAGGAGTGTCTTTTGCTGATTTGCTCAAAATTGTGGTTCAGACTTATATATGAGCTATTTTCCTTTCAGGATGTTCTTTCACCTCTAAGTTCCCTGAGTTCCCTTTGACTCTTAGGTTAATAAATGACCTCAGATGAACACAGGGAATATGACTGTTTTGATACAGGGATGTTATGGTGCAACCTGAAAAGAAATCACTAAACTTTCTGCATTAAAAAATTTATATTTCCAAGTAATGTATGAAGCAGGTTATTTGGGAAAAGGAAAAAGGCATTTCATTTGTATATATATTTAGTAATTAAAAAAGATCTTTTTAATATTTGATATAGCTGCTTTGGCAAAGCCGCACTAAACTGTCCTCATCAAAAAAGACAGATCAACTGCTTCTATGAAAACTAATAAATCCAGCAAACTACTGCCTTCCAGTATATAAATGCCAGAGGCTTCCTCCGTTCCCTGGTAGCAGATAATTGTTCGAGTGACCTCTAGAGCCAAAGTTCTCAGCTCTCTCTTTCTTCCTGAGTTGAATGACCCCAAAGAAAATAATTGCAGGCTGGAAGGTAAACAAGGACAAAAGCAAGAAAAATACAAAGAGTTTGAGGCAAGGTGATCCTTTCAGTATCCCTAAAGTCAACTGGAGATGGTGACTAACTGAACTTATATATGGGTCTTTTGTGCACATACACCCAGACACACTTACATACTAATGAACCTTGAAAATCCTCATGCTGGAAGATGAGAAACTGGTAAGCTATGTTTTAAATAGACAAGATGCCATGAGAGTCCTGCTTTTATGTCATTCATCTCTGGCTGTAGGACTCAGGCTCTGATACTCTAGAGTTGGACTTTTCCTTTTTATAGGTTCTGGGAGTATGTGTGCAGGATTGTTACATGGGTATATTGTGTAATGGTGAGATTTGGGCTTCTAGCATGACTATAGTGAACATGGCACCCAGTAGGAAATTTTTTGACCCTCATCCCCCTTTTGGAAACCCAAGTATCTATTATTTCCTCCTGTATGTCTATAAATCTTTCCAGAAAAAATTTATGTAAATGGAGTTGCTAACTAGTGCACTTTCTCTGGCAAAACAAATTTAATATTTCTGGAAAAAGAAGCCTTATTAAGATATTTTCTAAGTTTCTCTAAGTCTTTTTCTTTGTTTTCTTTTGTGATTGTATGTTTAGTGTTTTTGAACTGGAAAACTTCTTAGGAGTCTAGAATCTAGATCATATAAAAATATCCCCTAGTTCCAGGCAAAAAAATCCCTCCCATTGCTTGATTTGGGAATTTCTTTGACAATATATACTGCTGACTTTCAACTGACTGCATTGCATGAGTATGAGAATGCAGAAATACCCATTAACCTATGTCTTCATGTTTTTAAATCAGCTGTATTGAGAAATAATATACAAACAATAAACTGTGTTTGTTAAAAATGTAATTCAGTGAGTTTTGATGGCTTTATACACCTGTGATATCACTACTACAATCAAGACATACAGAACATTTTAATTGCCCCCAAATTCTTTACACTCCTTTATCCCTCCTTCTACCTGCAGCCTCCAAGCAACCACTAATTTGATTTTTGGCCGCTACAGCTTAGTTTGAAATTTATATAAATGTAATCATGCAACATGCACTCTTTTGTGTCTGGCTTCTTTCAGCGTAATGATTCTGAGTTTTATCCACTGGTGTAAGTAGCAGTAGTTCTTTTTTATTGCTAATAGTCCTTTGAATGGCTGTATTACATTGTTGATCTACTCATGGATGTTTCCAGTTGCATTAGTGTTTTTATTATGCCTTCAGAGTGCTATCTACTTCAGTGCAGGCTGAGCCAGTGTGCATTTCTCCAATATGAGATAACCAAGATGTTATAGTACATAAAAATTATAAGCTGTCCCATCTGGCCCATTCCCTAATCTGAATCTTTCTCAAAGGTATGAAGTCCTCATCCTTGCATTCAGGTGTCAACACAATTCCAAAACAATGTTCATGTGTTTTCATGGCGCTCTCTCTACCCTTCCACAAAAACACAACACCTCAACTTGACTGATGCAGCCCTCTTGGCATTGAAAGTCCTTCCTTCTAGTACCATCAGTCAGATCTTTACTGTTGACACACGGCCAGCTTCTGACAGAAGGTTAGAGTCTAGGATAAGTGGGGGAGGGAGACAAGGAGGCAGGGGATACTTAAAAAGGGTGTCAAGGTTTGACTCCTTTCTCAAGAAGTCAAAGTTTCAAGCTGAAACCACTCATGCTTCAGTTCTACCTTGAACAGACTAATTCTGGCTTGTCCATGTTCTCTAACCAGTCTTTCCATTCTGGGCTTTAAACCTTCATGTTAACATACTACAGTACGATTAAACAGTTGTTGAAAAGCTCATGTTGTCTATTTGCTTAAGGGAGTTCTCCTTCATCAGAACAGTTCTACCCATTCATAAACCCACTTCAGATCTTACCGACTTGATTGGCTTCTGGTCAAAAACTCTTCCCTTTTTTCCTACTTCAGGCTTCTATGGCAATATGTCCCCCTATGTCCTATGGTACTTATCAATTTTGCCTTGTAACTTATTTAGTAGTTTATATGTTTGTCTTCATAACTAAGGAGAGTTAGTAATTGGGGCATCCCACAAACTCCAGCACTGTGAGGGTGCTATACTCAATTAAATGCATGGTATTGGAGGGAGTAGATGAATGAAGGCATGGAGACAGCAAAGTTGAAGATTGTGGTATCCATCTTGGAGAATGGTGTCAAGTTTGGTGTGGACAGATGATCTGTTTCATAGGGCTGAAGTTGGCCCTGGCTGAAGTCAGCATGAAGTGTTTTGACTTTATTCTGTAGCCATTGAGAGCCACAAAAATTACTGAGATCACATCAGATAGGCCAAGTCTAAACAAAAAGTCAACTGCAAAGGGGAGGGAGATAGTTGAGAGACTGAAAGTTATTTAGTGATTTGTCATTCCAGCTAAAATTGGTAATACAGGACCCAAGGGATGATTGGTCCACCCAGCCACCAAATTGTCATTTGGCACTTTTCAATATAAGATACCTAATATCATACAGCCCCATTTAGGGTCTGTGAGTTCATTTCCTGACTAATGCATCCAGGTCAGGGAAACAGTCTAAACAAAATTAAAATACCTGGAAGAGCTGTATTCCAGGCCTATGTTTCTGCCTTTTAAAGTAATGGAACAAAGTTCTAGGACTTCAATTGCGTTTTATCATATAAGCACTTAATTGATGCATATTCAACTATAAACAATTAGCAAAATAAAAAGTATTCTTAGAAAAATGTAATTTAAAATACTGTAAATATTTTCATTTTGCATTTAAAGAAAAACTATTCACAACACCTCTGATACTGTGTGTGTGTGTGTGTGTGTGTGTGTGTGTATGTGTGTGTGTGTGTGTTTTCCATAGCAACAACCAATTCTCCAACTCTTCAGACAACAACTGGGTGTCCTATAATTCAAATCTGACACTAGCTCCCAAAGTTAGTGCAGAACCCACAGACTGAGGCCTCAATCCCACAAGACTGCCTCCCATTTCAGGTGCCAATCATAACTAGTGGATCCCCAGGTTACTCACACTTCTGTTCAACTTGGCTAAAAAAATGGGGTTTCCTATGATCTGTCTTCAAGTTTGGTAATTTGCTATAACAGCTCACAAAACTCAGGAACTCAGGGAAACACTTTATCATGGTATTAGTTTATTATGAAAGATACAGATGAACAGCCAGATGAAGAAGGACATAGGGAAGCGGTGTGGGGCTTCCATGACACTTGTGGGCTCAATACCCTCCCAGCACCTCAGTGTGTTTGCTAACCTGGAAACTCTTTAAATCCCTTCATTTAAAGGTTCTATGAAGGTTCCATTACATAGGGATGATTGATTACATCATTTGGTGATAAGCTTAATCCCCAACCCACCTCCCCTCCTCTGAGGTGAGGGGGTGGGGCTGAGACTTCTCACTCTCTGATCATGCCTTGTCTTTCCATCAACCAGCTTCAGCTAGGGACCCCAACCACCATTAGCACAAAAAAGGTACTCCTCATTCTTGGAGATTCTTAGGGTCTTAAAAACTCTTGTTTCAGAAACAGAAGACAAGGACCAAAGACACCAAAAAAACATTCCTACCACCACTATCACTCAGGATATTACATGGGTTTGGGGAACTCTGCTTCAGGAACTAGAGGCAGAGACCAAATATGCCTTTCTTATTATGTCACAGCATTGTACTTTTATGCTGTGCAAAGCTGTATACATTCATGATATTAATTCTAATTCCAACTACTAATTCACTATAATACTGAACTGTGTTATATACATGATCTTTGAATATCTTTTATATGAGCCATTTAAAGAATTTTTAGGATGTAATTTAGGCTACACTTGATTTTACCTTTAGGACTAATTGTATTGCCTACTCCTTGCTTAAGTTTTGACTCTGGAGCTGATTTCTTTTATACTTTATTATTCTTGTAAAAATGATAATAAAAGTTCATTATAAAAATTCAAGCCATTAGGAAAATATAAAAATTAGGACAAAAATTACCCAACACTCCCCTTAATTTGACCTTAGTAAATATCATTCCAGATATTTTTATACACAGATATATATACATATATATATACACACACACACATATATATATACACAGAGAGAGAGAGAGAGAGAGAGAAAGAGATGCATACATTTTCACAGAAGCAAGATTATTATATGCAAGTTTTTATTGATAGAGCTATCACATTTAATTTTACTTGGATTTGACAAAAAGAAACCAAAGTGAAATTAATGATTTTACTGATATTCAAAAAAAAATTTCTCTACTAAAATATTTAGATTTTTTTCTTTTTTTAAAGAGACAGAGTCTCACTATATTGTCCAGGCTGGTCTCAAACTCCTGGGCTCCAGTGATCCTCCTGCCTCAGCCTTCCAAAGTGCTGGGATTACAGGTGTGAGCCACTGTGTCTGGCCAAAAAATTTAGTTTTTGAAAGGACACACTAAGTCAAAAAACAAAAATAAATTATTAAAGGATTTGTAAAATATTAACTTCATATTTTAATTTTATACTGCTTTAATTGACTGATGTGAAAAGTGAGGAATTTAGTGTTAACTTCTATTTTTAAAGGAGTTTTAAAAAATTTCAATAGCTTTGAGGGGTACAAATAGTTTTCATCTTGGCTTAAAGTGAACCCACCCCCCCACCCCCCACTTATGCACATTTTGCCCCTCTACCCTTTCCCCTTTCTCCCTTCTGATTCTTCAGGGTCCATTATGCAATTATCTATGTCTTTGCAGATCCTTAGTTTAGCTCCCACTTACAAATGAGGACATGCGGTATTAAACAAATACAAAACAAAACAAAAACATCTGTTTCTGAGTTAGCTAACTTAGAATGACGTTCTCAGAGTCCATCCAGGTTACTATAGAAGATACTATTTCATTCTCTAGTGTTGTTAACTTCTTTGTACCTCTCCTTCCCCTGTCAATTTTGATAATTAAAGTATTTTTATTTGTCAAGTTGTATTCCTTTCATATTCCCATCTCTACAATTTCTACAGTTATTTTGCCTTGTTTGTTTAAATACACTAATTGCCACTCTTTTAGTCATAGCCTCTATATTTTTTAGCTTTTTTGTTGTTGTTTTATCCATAGATTGCATGTATTTTATTAATTGATGTTTTTCAAAGGGATTTAGAGATAGGGTGGCTATATGATGCAATGATGAAATAGGGACTCTTTAGAGAGTAACAGAGAAGCAATTAATACTTAGTGAAGGCAACAGCCAGTATAATAGAACCTTTCTAGGCAAAGCAGTACTTAGGGTCACCCTAAAGCCATAAGTTCTTGCATGCTTCAACTCAGTACTTTTTGAGGCATATAAATGGTGCCAAATGGCTCCTTAAGCAAATAATCATCTATTTGAAGAAAAAAACAGGCTCTGGCTAAAGACCCAGTAGCTAACTTCCTGAAGCCAATGGATGAGTTTTAAGGAGTCCACCCAATCAGTTGAAATCATATTCATAATTCTGTATACATGTGCATTTTTCTAGAGAGATGACCATAACATTTATCAAAGTTTCAAAGGGGACTATTGCCCCATAAACATTTCTTACTAATTTCTGTTTCCCAATGATACTCCAAAAATCTGTGTTCTCTTAACTTTCCTGTGAATTACATTACAAAACTATACTTTCATACTGCAAATTATCACTTAGGATTAATATAAGAAATGAACACGTGGGAGTGTTTCTGATCTTTTGCAAAACTGCTAGTAATGACTTCCATTTTAGTTTTCATTATATCTTTCATTATAATTCATGCATAATACTAGTGCTAAGGATATTTTCCCTTCTGACCAATTGACATATCTGCTACCATAAACTCTGTTACTGAGTTGTGTATTTCACTGTGGTTTCCTTTCAGTCTGAGCTATCAGGGAGGTCATCTGGAAATATATGAAGCTATTTGAAATATAGGTATCTTAATCTAGGTTCTCTGAAACAACTATCTTCATTCCTCTTTTATCAAAACTTCTCTTAAGGTTCTCCATCAAACCAACCTCTTTTCTTGGTCCTTATTTTTTCTCCTTTGCTTTAATGGTATTATGACTATTTATTTTACACTATAGCAATAAATGGATAATAGGACAGGTCATACATACTGATTAGGAGAAGTGTTGTTTAATATCCACTTCCCTTTGTGCTAGACAGAACTGGCCTAAAACATTGAACATGAGACATTCCTGTCAGAGAAGAGACATTATAAAAAGAAAAAGATGCTGCATGGAAAATAATATGACAATTACAATAGTGGCCAGCAAAATAATTGAAAACATATGACAAGTTAGTGAATACAAGCTAAAGGAATTGCACACATATGAACGCTTTTCCTAAAGTGCTCAAGTGCCTCTGTCTATATCCAGTCTAAGTCAACTTTCCCAGGAAACATTAAGGCCAAAAGAAAATCATGATGAGCCCTAAAAGACTTTTTTTGTGAAGGGACATTTCATTGCCTACCATAAAACGGTATATACCCGAAATAGCATTTACCATAGGTCTAGTGATTAACTTTAAAAAAAAAAAAAAGTCTTTTATCCTGATGTCAGAAAAGTAATGTCACACTACCGAAATGTCTGAAGCGTTACAGAAAACTGTTGATCTGATCTTTTGTTCTTAAGCAACTTCAGACTTATCAACTTCCTCTTTGCCTTCCTTTGATTATACTTTCCTGGAGTTGGCTAGCTGGGCAAGGACCCATGTAGACAGGGCTCCCTGCCCTCACATAACCCCTAGGCTACCTTTCCACTGCCCCAACTCCCTCGGTCATGCCATGACACTGAAAGCTACCATTGCATCTTCCCTAAGAGAGGGGCTTCTGCTGGTTCTGCCAGGGTTGCAGTCTCTTCCTCCTGCTTCGCCTCTCCATCCCTACATATCCATGTGTATCTGAAAACACTGGAGAAAGAGAGCAAACAGGAAAACCTTGGCAACTGAGATAGTGGCGATAACCATAAGTTGGGCTTGCTCAGTTTTCCCTGGAAGTTTCGGACTGACACTTGTAAAATTAATGAAAAATAAAATAGTTTCTCTTATCTCCATTCAGATCCAGGGGGGTGTATTTTTCTCTCCAGCAGCGGCTGGCTGGGTTGCTTGAACATCCCCAAAGCGTGACTTAGGAGTAAGATGTTCAAAACCTGAGAATATGGTGTATGTTGCAGGTTCAGCTGAAGTTCAACCACAAATATAGAGCGTGGGGAAAACTTTGGAAAATATAATATAGAACATCTTAGCCTTTTTATGGTATTAATTTTCTCCCACATCCTTTTCAGTTTTCTGTGCGTGTCTTCTGGCCTCTGTGTCTGCCTGTTTTCTTCTAACTTTTCCTTCCAAAGGAAACCTTCTGACAATGTGACATGAATGTCTTCATTTATGAACACGCCATTTATTTTACTTCTATGCTTGGTTAAATACTGGATTTAGCTCATACTTTCCAAATGGAATTTTAATAAATTCACTATTTTCAAAGTTAAAAAAAACCTTTTCATTTTTAAACCAAAAATCTGCATCTAATTAACCCTTTAAATAAATAAACATGTGAAAAATAGTAAGAAACTTAGATTTCTTGAAAATTATTGCTTATAATTTGTACTTTCTCTTAGGCCTTTCCTGAATTTCCCAAATATTTTAAAAGACACTTTTCATTTGTTAGAACCTGCTACCTGGTTAACAAATAGGAAGGATAAACAACTATTATTTTGATGAAAGTAGATAGTCTATTGTCATACATTAGTATAGAATAATAGGATAAGAATATTCTATCGCAAATGATATGTTTTATAAAGACTTTGACCATGCTGGAAGCAATTCCATTTTCCAATTTGCTTGGTCTATATTGATTGTGGATTTACTCATCTAGAATCTGTTTTTATTTCTGGTAGGCAGAAATCATTAATGTGTTTTGTTCTAGCTTTGATCTTGCTCTGTGCAAGGTGAAACTCCCAAAGGTCATAGTTACTGGAAGACTGATGCTAAAACTTACCATGTTTTATTTCCCCAAAGGAGGCTACACCATTAGCTTAGTTTGTTTCTGTTTTCATGTCACCTGGTGCTACTAAAAGGCATATTGAAAAAAGGTTGTTTAATTCCTCCAAAATGTCTTGTAGCTTCATTTAACTAGGTCTTTTCCATTATTCAGTGAGTGTTCTTCCCTAATTGAAATACTACTGCATTCCCCCAGTGCCTTATCCCAGCATTATTCACTATCCTATTTTCCAGAATCCAAATCTCTTTATTTTCTGAAGATCACTTTGCCGCATGCTTAGAAGACTAAGTTCAACTGTATGAGCTCCAGCAATTCCTCACTTCTCTACACATGCCTTTCTCTAACTTTGTCTACTTTCTCTTTCTTCCAGCTCTTCAGAGGCTAACACCTCCAACTACGCCCTTGATCCCATCTTCTGCTACCGTCTCTGAGACCTTTCTCTATTGGTTATTCCATTTTATCTTGGGCCTACAATCTCTGTCCTCTGCCTAAGACACCCCTACCTTTAAACAACAACAAATCTCTGTCCCGCTTTGTTTATCTCTCAAGTTTCTATTCACCAAGTTTTTTGAAAGTATATTTCTCTTTTCCTTGACCAAATTTTTTATTTTTTTATTTTTTATTTTATTATGTTATTGTGGGGTACAGTTAGGGGTTAGGCATACAAAAATATTTCGTTCAGGTACCCTTGTTGATAAGAGGTGTCCTTGACCAAATTTTTAATTTAATCTTAACAATTCAGTCTTATCTCACTCCTTTGGGGCAAAATTCTCAAAACTCACTGGTATATAAGCTACTAATAACTGAATTGAATAGCCTGTTTTCAACCACTCACTACCCTTTGTAGTATTTGATAAAGTTGATGACACCATCTTTCTGGAAACGAGAAATGTTTCTGGAATTCTGAATGGAATATTTTGTCTCCAGGTCCTTTTTCTTTCACTGCAAATTTGAACCTTTCTCCATGTTTTCCAACTGCAAATTCCCTTGTCCAATGTCCTCATTATAGATATTCTCCCAGGAATTTTTCTCTGTACACTCTGTATACTTCCTTTTTATAAAATTTTTATGAATTTAAAAATATTTTTCTATGTGAATAGCTCTGAAATCTATTAATCCTAAATTGCAGGCCTATATTTTCTGTTTTGGTTGAACTTATCCACATTTAATTCTACAGTTATGTCAAACTCAACAGATCCAGAATAAAATCATTTTTCTTCTTGCCTTTCATGATTTCCCCCCTTTCTGTAAATGGCATCACCATCTTCCCTGTCACCCAGAATAAAACATTGGGATTCCCTTAGACTCGTGATTTTCTTAGCCCCAGAGCCATGAATGCTCAAGTGCTCAAAAAGATGCTGCCCATACTTCTTGAGTAACTCTTGAAGCACAATTACAGGTTATTCCTTGCCTAATCATTTCCCATCATTTACAAAATAAAATCCAGTTCTTAGCATGGCAATCATGGTGGTTAATAGCATTCTACCTGTCTGAGTCTAGTTCTCAGTGCTACGCTGAACACTAGGAAAGCTGAATTATTTGCAATGCTCTATATTTACCTGATGGTACCTGTCCCTGAGGTTTTGCTCTACTATTCCTTCAGTCTCTAATAACTGTCTTCACCCTCCCATTCCTTTGGTCTAAATTCTACTCATTCTTCAAATGATACCTCCTTAAAGACTCCCCTATCTTTGCAACTGGAAGAAATCTTTCTAGTCTCTGAATTTCAATTACATTTTATAGCTGTACCAACTTTCTTTTGCTTAATATTTACATAAACTATTTTTTCCCATCTTCTTACTTATAACCTATTTGTATTGGTGTGTTCTTAAAGTGCATTTCTTGTAAGCAGTATATAATTAGGTCTTGCTTTTTCCTCTAGTATGGCAATCTATACCTTTTAATTGTATTCTCTAGTCTATATTTACTGCAAATATGACAGGCTTGGATTTAAGTCAACTATCATGGAGTTTTAATTCTTGTGCCCTTTTTTTCTTTTTGGTCCTTTGTTTCTCCTTTTCCATCTTTCTTTTGGGGTAGTTAACTCATCATACATTTTTTTCTAGTATTCTATCTCCCCTATTGATTTTGAGTTATGCCTCTTTATATGTATTTGTGCATTAGTAGTGATTATACATATTTAACTCATCAATTCTATGTCTAAACTATCTTAAGAAAAATGTAAGACTTGTTTGACAATCTATTGCCAGTTTTACTCTTTGCCCTTTGTGCTCTTGTTAACTATAACTTGCTTTACATATATATGTAATAAACTCCATGTCTTTTTGATAGTCTTTTAAAAATTTCATAGCCTAAAAGATTTAGCCACATATATGTACAAAAGTTAGAAATAGTATTTTTAAAAAGATTGTTTTAATTTCAGGATGTAGAACTTCTTTTAGGATTTTTTGTAGAGTAAGTCTGTCAGGGACAAATTCTCTCACCTTGTCTGGCCAAAGGTATCTTTATTTCATCTTAATTTTTGAGAGATATTTGTACTGGTTATAGAAATATAAATTGACACAGTACAGTAGTTTTTTTTCTTCTTTTAGCATTTAAAAAATGTCATTCCATTGTTTCCTGGCCTCCATTTTTCCCCCCTTGAGGAGAAATCATCTAAAATTCTAATCATTGTTGTATTGCATGCTTGTATGTATTGTTTCTGTTTTTTTCTGACTACTTTCAAGTTTATCTTTGGTTTCTAGCAGTTTCACTATATGTGTCTAGTTCCATTTTTTAAAAGCCTGTTTAGATTTCTCTGAGCTTTTTGGTTATGACATTTTTATCTCATTAATTTTAGAAAATTCTCAGCCACTATCTCTTTTCTTTTATGCTATTTGGGCTCCAATTACATATATATATATATTAGGCCATTTTGACTGTTCTATTTTTTTCCTTCACCTTTTTTTCTTCTGTGTAACTGTTTGGATAATCTCTCTTGAGGTGTCTTCAGACTTATTGATTCTTTTTTCTTTGCAGGCTTTGACTGAAAAGTTCATCAAATTAATATTTCATCTCTGATATCACATTTTTCATTTTGGCATTTCCCATTGGTTTTCTTTAATAATTTTCTCTCTCCACTTTTTATCTCTCTACTGGCATATATTTACACATGCTATCTACCTTTTCCCCTAGCTCCTTCAACATATTTATTATAATTATTTTTAAATAAGTATTTTATTATATTGAATATTCTATCTAGGCCATCTTGGACTGGTTATATTCTGTATTGTATCTAATGATGACGGATCCTATTTTCCATGTGTGTTGAGTGCCTACACTTAATAATTTTGATTGAATTCTAGACATTGTGCTAAAGAGAACAGTAGATTCTGAGGTAAATTATATTCATACCCAGTGTCAAGCATGCTTTCTCTTCTGTTACACTGCTAGCATAAGTGGTGGTGTCAACATAACCTGAAGTATTGTAGGGTTTGGACTTCATTTTTGCTTTAGTTATTATGTTCATGTACTATAGGCTTTAAATTGCCACAGTGGAAAACTGTCCTAGCCTGTGCTTGCTGTAAGACCTGGATACAAGGACACCTCTAAGTTTTCCTGTTGTATTCTTAGACTCCTGTAGACACTACATGCCCAAAACACAAAGGGAGCTTTTCTTAGTGCTCCCACCCCTCCTTCATCATTAGATCACTCTTATTCCATGCAAGGCCTGATTTTCCAGCTCTCCCCTCAGATTTAGACAGGCTCTGTGTTGCTGAATTGGTAAGTTTCTTTTAAGGCTCCTTTCTTGTCTCTAGTGTTAGATTGTCACCTCCCATTACTAGGTGTAAGATCTGGCGAGTAGGAGAGCATCCATAGACAGTGCTTGTATGCCTGTACCTTAAAGAGGTTCATACTCAGCTTCCCGGCTCTTTCCTCTGTGTCAGACAACTGCTATCTTGTACTCACTATAAGATTTGGAGCATGGGAGGTTTTTCCTTGGTTCTGCTGATCCATCCTCAAACTTCGGTAGTCTTTAATGGGATCAAAGATTATGACTCTGCAGACTATCCAATTTATCCTTACTGTTTAGGTGGAAGCAATATTTCTTGTGCTTTTTTATATCCCAGACAGAAGCTAAAATTTTCTGTTGCATCTTATCCTTAAGTCTCCTTTATATTTGGTTCCCTCAAAAACCAAGAAAACTAAGGAAAGGATTTGCATTCAAGTAGTATATTTGGGAGGTAATCTCAGTATACCCCAGTAAAGGAATGGGAGGAGAAGAAGAGAAGAAAAGGAAGCCTCTATAGTGTGTTAATGAGCAACTATGATACAATCCCAGTGGGGACTTCTAGAAGACTGTGGAATCAGCCTTGGTGAGGAAGCAGGGTATTTATCCACCAGTTCTCATCTGTGACTGATTATCTGCCCTGCCTCTGGGCTGGGCCTACTACTCCAGATCAAAAAAGGCAAAGAATCACAAGTGTTTGCAGTAGAAAATTGTTGACATGAGGAAATGTTGACAGGCACAACAATGTCTGTTATAAACTCACCAATGACATTTACTGCTTTCTTTCTCAGATGTATTGGTGTACTAGAGCCTGATGTTATCGAGAGGAAGATTTATGTCTAGTTTATGTTCGTATACTTTGTATAATAGTCAGAAGGCAATCAATCAATATTTATTGAAGGAAAAAAATGCATTTTATATAGACCCAATATAGAGAATTCTGGTAGCTCTTCTTTGTTTCCTCTCAAACCCACATTCTCATCTCTACCCCAGTCACTCAGATAACATAGTTTTGTCTTTTAATTGCCAAAAAGGTGAAACTTACCAGAGGGTTAGAATTTTTAAAAATTATATGATTTTCCAGCTAATTTGAATGTACTAAATGTCAAAATATAATTTCCAAATCTAAACTTTATCTAACAGATATTTTATGTTATTTGCAGCCAACAATGGTAAGGCGTCCACCAACAATTGTTTGCTACATTTGTGGTCGTGAATATGGAACAAAATCCATTAGCATCCATGAGCCACAATGTCTGAAAAAATGGCATAATGAAAACAACTTGTTGCCTAAAGAGTTAAGGAGACCAGAACCTAAAAAACCAGAAGTCAGGACGATTACTGGTAAGTTCCTAGAAAAAAAGACAAACACAGAAGGGGAGACTTTTCCTATAAACTTTCAAGAGGGGAGGTATTATTTTCTTACTTATTCAAATGACTAACATCAACAACATTTTTTGCCTTGGCCACAACCAAATAAGAAAAACAGTTCTGGAACACTTGTCCAAAGTATTGTCTTTAGATGCTGAGACATGAAGACACTATTCCTTGAAAACACTGTGCATGAGAGGGACCCACTAGAATTTACAGTATTTCCAAAAAGTTATCTTTTTTTTTCTTTTGAGTCAAAGTCTAATGTTGTCACCCAAGCCAGAGTACGTGGCATGATCATAGCTTACAGCTTCAACTCCTGGGCCGAGGCACTCCTTCCACCTCAGCCCCCCAAGTAACTGGGCCTGCAGGCATATGCCACCATGCCTGGCTCTTTTTTTTTTTTTTTTTTTGTAAAGAAAAAGTTTCACTATGTTACCCAAACTGGTCTTGAATTCCTGGGCTCAAGCAATCCTCCCACCTCAGCTACCCAATGTTTTGGGGTTACAGGCATTAACCACCACACTCAGCTCCCAAAAGTTATTTTCATATATTATCAAATATTTTAAAAACATAAAGCTTTGAAAAACCTTTGGAGCCATGCAGGGTCATGCTTCTGAATATGAGTGTGTTTTGCTGTCCAGAGAGTGGGGATACCAAATTCAAATTCTCACAAGGTCTTAGTCAGATTACAAAATTAAATAAACTGGTTCACGTGTGAAAAGAAGGAGGCGGTGAGAACTATGATGAGCTGCAGAGGGCTGGCTCTCTCTAAAGGAGACAGCTGCTGCCCAGTTCCAGCTGGTGGTGTCATTAAGAAATTTAGTCCAATGTGGTTGTATCTTTTAATAATTCAAAATAAACTGGAAATCGAGATATCTACATGAAATGCCCAGATTTTAAAAATGTTTGCAGTTAATAATTTGTAAAGTATTCTGCAAACCAAATGAAACTAGAACTACACTGACATGTGTGGCCTTGTCACAGAGCCTTATGCTTATTCATTTAGGGTGTGAGAATTGTTAATTGAATAATTTTCCAGGCAAGCTCAGACTTGTTTATCATATTTCTGCTGTTGTCATTTTCTCAGTTGATCCCCAAAATCACCGCAAGGAGAAAATCTTGGTTTTAAGAGGACTAATTTTCACTTCATTCATTCCCTTTATGTAACCATAGATTTATAGTGCTAGAAGGACCCTTGAAGATCATTTAGTATCAATTAGTCCAAAGCGCTCTTATCAGAGATGTGACTCAAGAAGAGTTTTACAACAACCATAGAGTAGAATCTAGATTATATGATGAAATTCTAGATGCTATTAAATTCCAACTATTCACAGTCTTTCTAAGAGGAAGACTTTGCATACAGGTGGGAAAAGAGCACAAGATAAAAAACATCCTCCATCTATTGAAATTAGAGCATTTGCTCAATTCTCATTTGGTGTCGAAAGTCTATTTCCTTCTCTTCTAATCTCATCACTTTCTCTGCTTGACCATAATTATCACAAGGCTAGAAGTGAGAGGAATGACTGGTTTCAAAGCCCTAGTGGATTCATTATTACTGTCAACAGGTGAAAAAGGTAGATCCTACATCTGCACTTCCTGGAAATTTTTCTCTCAGCCCCGTGCTATTTTTATCTCTGAAGGTATCCTTCATCTCTTAGCAAAGAGAATTCACATTACCATCTCCATCTCATGGACTCATTGTAGTCATAGAGTTCACATAACCCTTCCTCCTGGTCTGAAGTCAAAGCCCCATGGCAAAAACACTTAGAAATGTGATGAATCACCTTCAAGCAAGAGTCAGTGACTACTCTGGAATTTTTTAGTCTGTATTAGAACTCATATGAGTAATGAGAAAGTCAGTGTCATGCTTTTCTCAACAAAGTTTTCAAAGCACTCAAAATACACATTTATATCCTGTATAGAAAGTGACACCAGTTTTGTCCAAAGGAGATATATTAGATTTTGCTGGGGTTTAAGTTCCCATAAAGCAAAAAATGAGCACTGGGTGCAGGCATGTTTAAAAAAAAAAGCTAAGCTTCACTGTGGTTGTGTGAATCATTAGATAGAAATCATATGAGAATTGCCTAGGCTTTAATGAAGTAATATAGGCTGTGCCAAAGATAAAAACTAAGCAATATATTTCTGAGTGCCTTGCTACATTTGGGGACCTATTTTGAGCGATTCTAAGACATAGTCAATTTAATGTACTAAAGTCATTCTATTTAAATAAGGTTTATTAAAGCTAAATCCCACATTGTTTCTCTAAAATAAAGCCATATGCCTTTTTCCCCTATGCTCTGCCAACAAAGATTATACATTTCTCAACTGTCTTTGTTGTTTTCTTAAGGATACTTCTTTCTGTCAGATTATTTTGTTTGTATTCTTTACTTTAATTAAAAAGTCTCTGCATATATGACCATGAAGAGATGATAAATTTTTAGGATATAATTCATCTTAAGTTCATTTTCCTCTGTCAGTTTTGGCCTCTAAAAACATTCCACTGAAGGATTACAGAAAAGGAAAATACAAATACATGTTCTCTCCCCTTTGTAAGCTTATATTTAGAGTCAACTGAAGGAAGGCCAAGTTATATTTGCAAGATAATAATGTGTAAGCAAAGATGTTAATAATTAGTGAAGAATGCATATCATAACACATAAAATAATGCCTTCCCCTTTTAAAAATTCAAGGAGTGAAAACCTTCTAATTCATGGCTAATGTTACTCAGCCCTTGAAAGAGTAAGCAGCACTTTTTTTTTCCTTTTGGCAAAAGTAATATGATTTATTTAAAAGTCTCAGTCAACAGGTATTTCCTGAAAATATTTTCCATACAAAGTAGAATATGGTACTCCAGAATAAAAACTGATCCATTTTACCTTTTTCTTTTTTTTTTTTTTTCTCTTTTTCTTTAACTTCCCAGCCAAAGGTTTCTATGATCTCGATGCCTTAACTGAAGCTGCTTGGACAAGTGCCCAGAGCCAGCTGGTTCCCTGTAATATCTGTGGGCGTACCTTCCTGCCAGACAGACTGATTGTTCACCAACGATCTTGTAAACCCAAGGCCGCCAAGTAAAGCCCTTTTCTCTCTACTGAAGTGTTACAGGAATTAATCCCTTTGAAAGAGATTGGGATAGAGTGGGAAGGAGAGCGAGGAGGTGAACAGGGGAAACAAGGAGGACTGGCATTGACTAAGGACTGGTCTAGCAGGGTAGGCCCTGCTCAGTGCTTTGGTGGTGCTCGTTTGCCCTCCATTGTGTAGTGGCAAATGCTCTGGCTTCACATGCAGCTGCGTGTGCACAGACACACTGGGGGCCATTTCACACATTTGTCAGGCAGAATTACAAGCAGGTTGCCTCTCATCAGAGCTGGTATTTTTGTTCAAAATAAATATTAGAGCCAATCATTGCCATTTTTCTTCCTTCTACTTTTCTAGACAAGATTTTGAACCTTGTCACAATTGGGACTATTTTATTCTGTGAACAAGGGCTTTGGAGGCAACTTCAGGCAACTCCTTAGTCCTAGGAAGAACTGAATTCCTTCTTATCACTGTGCTTTCTGAAATAACATGCCACTCCCTGCTTCCTCAGATCCAGGGATATTTTTTAATTGAGTTATTGATTGGGGGGCTTCTTGTCTCCATAAGATCATTCAGTAGGAAAGACATTCAAAAAAGTGCTGAGAACTTAAAGTACTGGAACCATATCTAACCCATTCTCTCTTTCTAATGGCAACAAATGCTACAAGATATTTCCAAGCCAGTGCCAGCCTTCGTGTGTCAGAAGACGGATGCAATACAAACCTCAGAATGGGTGGAGACTAGCTTCTTCCTCCTATAGGAGATGTCCAGGATGAATTCTTTATGCCCTCATAAGAGTTCATAGGTGTTTTGTTGACGAGGTCTAAAAGCCTGCCAGAAAGTTCTGTGCCACCCCACCCAAGGCCCATGCACAGTAAGTGGGTTGTGAAACTGCTCTGTCTCTTAGAGTGCTTTAATGTGTATTCATTGAGGTGGGGCTCTCCTGGGAAGAGGCCAGGGCCAAGGAGGGGGCTCTGCCCAGGAAATTCTGCTCCCCCGGGCTGTGCTGCTTCGCCTGGACTCTTAGTGGTTTTGCTTGAGATCTTTGTTCATTGTATGGCTGAATTCCAGGACCATTCTAGATTCATTGGTTTCCGGCAAGCCTCGCATTCATGACCTTACACAGCACAGTGGGCTCCAAATTATACAGGCAAATTTATTCAACCTAATATTTGGGTCATACATCTACTTATTACATGGGGTTAGGTCAGGATAATTGTGCTAATCATTCTGTTTTTTCTCCTTTCTCCAAAGGAAGCAAAGGATGACCTTTTTAAAAAAAGTTTTTAGATATCCTCAAATAAGAATCTTGTACAAGACATGGCATTTCATAACTCATAGTTGATGGGTTAGTTATTTTATTTTGTTAACAAAAAATAATGAAAGCATTTAATACATTTTGAGGGTAATATGGGTCAGGCACTGTGCACATCAATCCTACAAATAGATATCATTATCCTTATTTTATAAATCAGGAAACTGATACTTAGGCCAAATAGCTAACTCAAGGTCACACTGAGCTTGAGTTAAGGGATGGGCAGGGAAGCAAGCTCAGGACTACTGAACTTCCAAACCCACAGCCTTATCTCTTGCTATTTGTATGCTAGATATCATCATCAATAAGATTAGCCTCACCAACAAAATGATTGCACACTGTTTCATAGCTGAGGCAAATAGGAATCTTAGCATGCTTACAGTCCTGCTGCTGGTCTGAGTTTATCTTAGATTGAGATGAAAACAAGTTTGAACTGCATTCTGCATTTTGTGGATGTTCAGAAATCGAATAGCGGAAAAATAAAGCAAAACTTCTGGCCTCAACTGTGACATGAGTTGTCACTCGGTCCATATAAAGAGATTCTTGGGAAAGACTAAAAAAAACAAATCGAAAAACCTAACATCTTTATCTGTATGAATCATGAAGTCTGTAGTTCCTGAAGTGTTGAAAAGGATGGCTCTTGTAGAAATTATCATATCTACAGTGAACTGTGAGCCAACTTGAAGTACGTGAAGATACACTCTGACTATGGAGCCTCCACTGTGGCTCCACCTCGGCTGGCCTACAAATGGTCTAAGGAATCAAGTCTGGAGCAAGCTCAGTTGTAATAACATCCATCCAAGAGTTCTGGTCCATAATCAAGGCAAGTCATTAAAGTCTCGCCATTAATGAGAAAGAGCTCACCTGCTCCCTGCCAATTGCCCTCCCCCAATGAGTTCACATCTGTGCAGATCTTTGTAACTCTCAAGAGAAAATCATTTCTTGAACAATGCTTGGCATGTCTCTGAGCTATGAATTCGAACCTTGAAATTGTTCCAATGGATAGTCTCCTAGATGATGAAGAGCAGATATTAGATGAAGGTACTTGGAAGTCTGTACTAACCCAGGCAGATATTGGTGTGGGATGTAATGCTATTACAGGCATCAGCAACAATGCAATTCCCTCCCTACTCTCTTATCTGGTGCTGTACAAAGCTAAATGGAATTCCCCTCTAGTTGAAGTTATGGGAATAATTCCAGGGTTTCTTGGTGTTCATTTGCACATTTAATTCACATCAAAGTTTCAGGGCATGTCCTACCAAAAGGAGAACTGAACAAATGTGTCCTAATCAGGGGCATGGAGAGGGGGAATCTTCTACCATGAATGAGCATATAAATCTTTCAGATCCATCTGTGGGTTCTTCAGGCAGATTCGGGATAGTATTTTCTAATACGTACTTCCAAGTAGGGTCTCAAGAATGGCTCTCTGATGTACTGCTTTAATTTGGGGAACACTGGTCTGAGTCTTTTTAGGAAAAAAAAAATCTGCCATTGATGATCGGGGGCATTTGTGAGAAAAAAAAAAAAGATGGAAGACAACCCCCTCCCCCGCCCTCCGCCCCGTAAACCTGAAAACAGCACTTGATCTTTCTGTACTTGTCTGTTTCTGGCATGAGCAATGTTTCTTCTTTATACTTCTGTCTAAGACCACCTCACATGGCTTGGATCCCATTCAGATCAGGGCAGGGAGTGCAGTCCTTTCCTTCCCCACTTCTAAGGGATCTGTCCTTTCCCTTCTCTGGCAATGATCTATCTTCCCTTATCATTTATGATTTTCATACTGACTCATTGTCTGACCCACACAAACTGTGGTGCCTGTTTCTGTTGTCCCTAACTGCTCTCTCTGAGCACTATGGCAAGAGATGAAAAACAAGGTTTTCTTGCACTTGGGAGAAACAGCACAAATGAGAAGCAGTTAAGTTTCCAGTAAAGGCCAAATTGGACAGTACAGAGAGAATATACACTAGGAAAAGTACTGCTAAGGTACCGTAAGATGGTATACCTTTATGCTTAGTTCTTTTTATTTTTTATTTTTTATTTTTTTTTTTTTTTTGAGTTGGAGTCTCACTCCGTCGCCCAGACTGGAGTGCGGTGGCCGCTTCCGGCCACCGCAGCCTCGACCTGCTGGGCTCCGGCGATCCTTCCGCCTCAGCCTTCCGAGTAGCTGGAACTACAGGCGCGCGCTACCACGCCCGGCTGATTTTTTTGATTTACTGTAGAGATGAGGTTTCGCCTGCCCAGGCGGGTCTCGAACCCGCGGGCTCAGGCAATCCACTCACCTCAGCCTCCCAAGGCGCGGGATTACAGGCTGAGCCACCGAGCCCGG
>CAUYQG010022271.1:0-10405 GCA_963574415.1 Tarsius wallacei
CAGACTGGAGTGCAGTGGCCGCTCCCGGCCACTGCAGCCTCGACCTGCTGGGCTCCGGCGATCCTTCCACCTCAGCCTTCCAAGTAGCTAGAACTACAGGCGTGCTACCACGCCCGGCTAATTTTTTGATTTATTGTAGAGATGAGGTCTCGCTTGCCCAGGTGGGTCTCGAACCCTGGGGCTCAGGCAGGTCTCGAACCCTGGGGCTCAGGCAATCCACTCACCTCAGCCTCCCAAGGCGCGGGATTACAGGCTGAGCCACCGAGCCCGGCTTCACATATTTTATTATAGCATCCTGAAAGGACTAAGATGGCTACACATCCACCAGAATAGCTAAAAGGAGAAGACATAAAAATACCAAAATGGTAGAATAGTGAGAATGTGAAGTAACCAGAACTTATTTATACCATTGATAGTATGTAAACTGGTATAACCACTTTGGAAAACTGCTTGACAGTACTGAAGCCGAACATATGCATACCTTATGGCTTAGCAATTCTCCCATGAATAAACTCAACAGAAATCATCTGTATTTTCACCAAAAAATCATGCACTACAATGTTCATAGAAGTACACTTCATAATTACCCCCAAACGTCCATTCCCAAAATCCTCATTAATGACAGAGTGGAGAAATAAATTGCTAGATATTCACACAATAAAATACTACATAACAATGAGGATGAACACTCTACAACTACATACAAAAATATGGGTGACTCTTACAAACAATGGTGGAGTGAAAGAAGCAAAATATAAAAGAGTATATACTATACTATTCAGTAAAACAACAACAAACAAGATAATATAATAATCTATGTTGTTAGAAGCCAGGATAGTGGCTGCCCATAGCAGGTAGGTGGTAATTGGAAAGGGTAACATGAGGAGTTTCTATTTCTTGCCCAGGGTGTCGGTTACAAAGTGCAGTTTGTGAAAATTCACCAAACTATATAATTATGATCTATGCACTTTTTTAAAAGTCTTTCTTTTTAGAACAGTTTTAGATTCATAGCAAAATTGAGTGGAAGTTATAGAAATTTTCCATATACCCTCTAACCTCACACGTGTATAGCATTCTCCATTATTAACATTCCCCACCAGAAGAGCACATTTGTTAAATCAATGCACGCATTATTGTTCAATGATTGACACTGTTCATTGTTCAGTGATTGACACATCATTGCTACCTAAAGTCCATAGTTTACATTAGGGTACACTCTTAGGTTTGTACATTCTACGCATTTGGAAAAAATGTATAATGACATGTAGCCACCATTATAATATTATACAAAATAATTTTCCTGCTTTAAGAATTCTCTGTGCTCCACCGATTCATCCCTCCACTCACCCCTCACTCCAACTCTTGTCAACCCACTGATCTTTCTACTGTCTCCATAGCTTTGCCTTTTCCAGAATGTCATATCATTGGAATCATGCAGTCTGAGCCTTTTCAGATTGGCTTATTCTCTTAGTAACATGCATTTAAGTTTCTTCCATGTTTTTTCAAGGCTTGGTAGCTCCTTTTTTTTTTTTTTTTTTTTTTTAGCATGGAATAATATTACATTGTCCAAATGTCTCACAGTTTATCTATCTACTCATCTACTTAAGAAGAACTTGGTTGCTTCCAAGTTTTGGCAGTTGTGAAGAAAGCTGCTATAAATATCCACGTGGTTCTTGTGCGAGTGAGCATGTTTTCAACTCCTTTTGGTAAACGCAAGGAGTATGATTGACAGATCATATGGTAACAGTATGCTTTAGTTTGATAAGAAATTGCCAAATGGTCTTCCAAAATGGCTATATCATTTTACATTCCCACCAGCAATGAATAAGAGTTCCTATTGCTCCACATCCTCACCATCAATTGGTGTTGCCACTGTTGTGGATTTTGGACAGTCTAATAGGTGTGTAGTGGTATCTCACTACACTGGTATTTTAGTTTGCATTTTCTTAATGACATATGATGTGAAGCATCTTTTCATATGCTTATTTTCCATCTGCCTATCTTCTTTGATGAGGTGTCCGTTATGGTCTTTGGTCTATTTTTTAAATCAAGTTATTTGTTATTTTTGAGTTTCAAGAGTCCTTTGTGGCTAACAGTCCTTTATCAGACATGTCTTTTGCAAACATTTGCTCCCAGTCTATAGCATGTCTCCTCAATTTATTGAATCTGCGCTTTTCAGTGTTTACATTATGTAATGTATTTTGTTTAGTGATTTACTTTTTTAATAGATGTAAATATAAGTAATGTAAAATTTATCATTTTAACCATTTTAAATATATAGTTTTGTGGCATTAAGTACTTGTACATTGTTGTGCAACCATTACTACTATCCATCTCCAGAAATTTTTCATCATTTCAAATTGAAACTCTATACCATTAAACAATAACTATTCATTCACCCTTCTTTCCCAGGCCTCTGTAACCACTATTCTACTTTGTGTTTATGAATTTGGCTATACAGCATACCTTATATAACTGAAATTATACCATATTTGTTCTTTGTGTCTGTCTTATTTTATTTGACACAACGTCTTCAAGGTTTATCCATGTTTTAGCATGTGTCAGAATTCCGCTCTCTTTTAAAGCCTGAATAATATTTCATTTTATGCCATCAGTTTTAAATGTCATATAAATTACATTTACATCAAAACTATCTGGTCAAGCATTTTTGGCCAACTAACTGATAACTTGTAAAATACCATGAACAAATTGGCCAGAATCACATATAAATGATATATACCTCATAATATCATTTTTGTAATATTATTTATGGGAAGCTAAAATGTTCTCTGCCCTCAATTGTCTTCCTTCCTCACTTCCAACATGTAATTTAAAATAGTATATGGACTATTTTTAAAGGCAACTATTCCTGAAAAACAGAAATTTATTAAAACAATAACATCTTGGGATGATTTAAAGGTACTGCTTTTCCTTATGACAGGAGAGACTTTGAGAAGAAAAGGGGAAAAAAAGACCCATTTCTTCTGTTTCTAATACTGTGTCATTTAATGCTCAAACCAGGTTTAAAAAGTAGGATTGATCATTCTCCTCTTGAAAATTTGGGAAGAGACTTAGATTAAGCAAGTGGGAACAGATGAACAACTTTTATGTAGGAAACGAGGTTTGTTTTCAAGATAATGATTTTCTATTATACAATGCAGCCTAACAGGAAGAGATATAATTCATGAACAAAGAAAAAGAAAGGGAATACCAAAGACCAAATCTATTAAATTCCTAATTTTGTATAAAGCTAGCCTAGGATGTCAACTCAATTGATAGATTTCACTGGAAGTTGTTTTCAAGCTTGAAATAGCTGATGTAAAACACATCAAAACTAATTCAAATTTCTAGTCCATACTGAACTTTCTCAACCAAAAAATAAAGATATACAGAAAAATAAAAGCAACTGAATCCATTTGTAACTGCACAACTATTGTGGAAAAAGTGTTTAATTGGTTTGTCTGGGGGAAATCCTCTGCCTCTAGCTATTACGCCTGCAGTGGCATCTCTGGACGGCATCTTTCTTATGAACAAGAGAAAAAATATGTTTGGTAAGTCTTTTCAATGTCTGAAATTCTTGCACTTAGTAATTTCTTCCTTAGGCATTAAAAAATTTATCTTGCTGGTCAAGAGACTATTTCTCAGAGTAGATAGAGACTAAGTGGTCACTATCCTTCAAATACTAGTTTCTTATCGAGCCTTCTCTCCCCAGGTGAAACAGTTCAAATTGTCTTTCATCTCCTATCTGCTAAAATAATAAGACTTCTCTTAGAATTTAATCAGAAATGTCAGCAAGTAACAATTCATCTGAGGCTATTCAGTTCTGATTCATAATTGTCAAGTACACTTGCTATATCATGTATAAACATGGTTCTATTAACTTAGTACAAATTAAGCTGAAATAATCCAAACTGATAGTTATTAAAATATGGGAAGACACAGCTGTATTATATATATCTTACCATAGCATTTTAATTTTATAGACTGAATTATAGAAAGAGAGATACAGCTAGAAATCGAGATAGAAAATGTAAAGGAAAAATAGATATAAAGGTGTAGATCATGAAATTAGATAAATTTAGACTATTTCTGGAGAAAATATGAAACATCTGCTAAAATTATTATAAATAACTTCATGAAAAATATTTATATGCCACTTAGCGTACTGAATTTTAGAGGTTGCCTCATTTTTAACAGCTTTATTGATATATAAGTTACATACCATACAGTTCACCTGTTTAAAGTTTACAACTTAGTGGATTTCAGTATATTTAGAGTTGTGCCATCACCATTATCTAACTTTAGAACATTCTAATCACTCCATAAAGAAACTTCATACTTTTTAGCAGTCACTCTGCATTCTCTCCCTCACCTCTCCTCTCATTCCTAGGCAACCACTGATCTAGTCTGTGTCTCTGTAGATTTGCCTAGTCCGAACATTACACATAAATGAAATCATATAGTACGTGGTCTTTTGTGACTGGCTTCTTTTACCTCTCATGCTGTTTTTGAGGTTCAACCGTGTTGTAGCAAATAGCAGCACTTCGTTCCTTTTTACTGCAGAACAATATTCCCTTATATGGCTATATCGCATTTTGTTTTCCCATCCATCAACTGAAAAGCATTTTGGTTGTTTCTACTTTGCTAGCTAACACAAATAATGCCGTTATGAACATGTGCATATGATTTTTGTGTAGACATAGCTTTTCATTTCTCTTGATTAGATACCTAGGAGTGGAAGTGCTGGATCATATGGTCACTCTATGATTGACCTTTTGAAGAACTGCTAAGCCATTTTCTAAAGTGGCTGCAACTTTTATAATCCATCAACAATGTACAAAGGTTCCAATTTCTCACAACTTCTTTAACAATGGTGTGTCTGTTTTATTACAGCCATTCAATGGGTGTGAAGTAGTATCTCATTGTGGTTTCAATTTGCACTTTGCTAATGACTAATGATAAGCATCATTGTGTATGTTCATCTGCCACATTTATATTTCTTTGGAGAATTGCATATTCAGATTCTTTGCTCACTTTTTCATCAGTTTGCTTGTTTTGTTGTTGAGTTGAAAGAGTTCGTGTAGTCTCGGTTCAAGTCTCTAATCAGATATATGATGGGCAAATATTTCTCTTATTCTGTGAGTTGCCCTTTCACTTTCTTGATGGTGTTCTTTGAAGCATTCAAGTCTTTACTTTTGATAAAGTCCAATTGACCAGTCTTTTATTTTAACATGTATGTTTTTGCCTAAGAAATCATTGCCCAGCACAAAGTCACAAAGATTTACTCCTATTTTAGCATTAGGTCTTACATTTAGGTCTGCAATTCACTTTGAGTTCATTTTTGTGTATGATATTAAATAGGACCCTGATATAGTCTGGATTATTGTTCCCTCCAAATCTCATGTTGAAATGTGATCCCCAGTGTCAGAGGTGGGGCCTAGTGGGAGGTGATTGAGTCATAGGGACAATTCCCTCATGAATGACTTGGTGCCGTTTTCATGGTAATGAGTGAGTTCCCGATCTATTTATTCATACAAGAACTGATTGTTTGAAAGAGCCTGGCACCATTTCCTTCTTTTACTTCCACTCTTGCTAGGTGACATGCCTGCTCCCTCTCTGCCTTCCACCTTGATTGTAAGCTTCCTGAGGCCTCACCAGAAGCAGATGCCAGTGCCATAAAGAACTGTGAGCCAAAACTCTTATCTTTATAAATTACCCAGTTCCAGGTATTTCTTTATAGCGATGCACAACAGACTAATACAGATCCCATATTCATCTTTTTGCATATGAATATCCAGTTGTACCAGCTCCATTTGTTGAAAATAATACTCTTTTCCCATTGACTTGAATTGGTTCCTTTGTCAAAGATAAAATGAGAAAAAGTGTTAGAATTAATTTCTAGATTTTTAATTTTATTCCACCATTTTATATGTTTATCCTTGAGTTAGTAGCATACTTCATTACTATATCTTATTGTACTAGATTTTGAAATTGGAAAGTGTGAGTCAAGATTGTCTTGGCTAGTCTGGGCCCCTTGCATTTCTATATGAGTTTTAGAATCAGTTGGCAAATTTCCCTAAAAAAAAAACAAAAACCCCAAAACAAAAATAAGGTGGGATTTTAATGGGGATTACATTGAATTTGTAAAAGGTTAACTCTAATACCTTTCATTAGGTATAAATTATCATGATTATGATTAATTATTCAATAAATAGCTATCTAATTACTTTAAATATGATAGAGTTAAAGATATGGTTGTACTTTATAGGTAATATGTTAACGGCAATAACATACACATGTTAGATAAAAAGCAATTAATTGTGAAATATAGGAAAAATAGAAAAAAATAATCAGGAATTTTAAAAATATGTATTTATCTACAACCACAATAACTAAAATCTTAAAAAGTATTAAAGATATTTTCAAAAATCTATTGACTCCAACATGCAAAAAGAAAACTAAAAAATTAAAATTCATATATGTTCCATTCAATGTAATTGAATGTAATTTTGTGTCAACCAGCTAATTGTAGCTTAACTCTTGAACTAGTTATGTATCAATATAATAATGATTAACTCATATGAATATGAAAATTTATATATAATAAACCAGAATTACAAAATTAATTTCAAAAATGTATATGGCAAGATTATATTTAGTGTTGCGATCATTTTCATTTTAATATATTAAAAATTGCTTGAGGTGAGACCTACAAGAATTTAAAAAAACCAATTGCCATTAATGGTCTTAAAATAGGCCTAGAATCAATTGTAAAGAAATCACAGAAATTCTCAACTCAACAGAAGATTTTATGTGTTTCTTTGAAATGTAAACAAGTCACATGCAACCTTTGTTGTGGTCTGTTACTCTACCACATAGAAGTCAAGTAATATTAGATTACACAATAGACTAAGAAAAACCACTTCTCCCTCTGACCTAGATTCAAAAGTCTTTTCCCTTAGCTTTGAAAGTGCATAAATATGCTTGTTAAAATACTAGGTCAGGCCATCCACTCTTAGTAATGGGTTCTATTAATTATCCTCTAGTCCTTGTTAAGTAATTTTTAAATTTTACTTGGAAGGAAGATGCTTTATTGTATAAGCCTTCTAATTTCTTTTTTACTTACTAAATGATTATATATTGGTTGCTCAGGGGAGCTCTGGTTATGTTTAGCCTCTGATTATCTTTTTTAAATATCAACAGTAACTTTAAAGATATTCTCACAGCTAAACGAGGATCATGTGTTGAGATGCCTTAAAGTATTTTTTTCTGTCATTCCCTTAGTTATTCCATAAATGTTTAGATACTAGACTTATCATTTTTTCAATGAAGGCATTTCTACAAATAGCTATTTTTATCCATTACATTTTCCAAGCACTATCATGTTTGTTCTGTAAGCCAGATTTATAGAAGATAAGTTTTTACATTTTCACCTAGTAACAGCTAAATGTAAAGTGGTAGCCAAGATCCTTCATTCTATTCAAACAGAAACTATTGGCAAAGAGATTGTGATTACTTTCTTTACAAATTGGTTGGCTTTTCCTAGCTCTCCAGATGTACTAGAAATGTGAAGCTGACTAGAAAGAATGAGTAATTTCATGTTATTTGTCCAATAAATTGTTCAGTGGTTCTCTTACACTTTAGTATTTGAACTATACCTTGTTGATGTGTTAATAGAGTAATAAAAATTTTAAGATAAGAATATATTTGCAAATGTAGCATATTCCTACTGCTATTTTGTAATGTATATACCTGGTTTTGGACATGTTCAATTTACCAGTATCTAAAAGGTTGTGCCTAAAGAAATTGGCACATTGTTGATCCTCTTAGTAGTTTAATAACAATAATTTTTAGTTCCGTTTTATACATGAGGCAGTCAATGCTAACTGCTAGTATGGATATCCAAATCATATGTAAACTTACCAGCTTATTCACAATTAAAATAAAAATTAGGATACCTGAAGACTTCATTGAGTCTTATAAATTACTTTCTCATGAAGGAGAGTAAATAAATATTTATCAATGTGCATTACCCCTTTGGTATATTGTAGCACTGTTCTACCTAATATTTAGTTAAGAGGCATATCACTTTATTAAAATCAAAAAGAGATTATCTTCAGTTTTATCATTCAGCCTGTTCCCTTCCTACCGTAGTTACCCATCTTTGTGGGACTTTCACAATCCTATGAGTAAGTGGATAAGATGAGAACAGTTAAGTTCAAGAGAAGTTACATAAGCTGACTGAGGTCATACTGCAAGCAATGACAAATCCTTGATTTATTTATTTATTTTTTTTGAGTTTGAGTCTCACTCTGTCGCCCAGACTGGAGTGCAGTGGCCGCTCCCGGCCACCACAACCTCGACATGCTGGGCTCCAGCGATCCCTCCGCCTCAGCCTTCCAAGGAACTGGAACTACAGGTGCGTGCTACCATGCCCAGCTAATTTTTTGATTTATTGTAAAGATGAGGTCTCACCAAGTTGCCCAGGTGGGTCTCGAACCCACGGGCTCAGGCAATCCACTCACCTCGGCCACCCAAATCGCAGGATTACAGGCTGAGCTACAGAGCCCGGTCACAAATTCTTGATTTAAATTCAAGTGGACCTAACTTAAAAATTACATGGATTTTAAAAATTATTTCATTATACTATACTTTTCTCCAAAACCGGTAGCAACTGTTACTATCACTACAACCATCACTATGATCTTCCCTCCTCATCTTTTGAGCTATAAATTTAAAACCTCCCATCAAGGTAGGATGGATGCTCCAGGGCAGTTTAATGTAAAATTGGGATTCCTAGGGATCAGTGTCTAACTTGAAGGTGACTTCAGATCTGTATATTAAAAAAGTAATGCTTGAACTTTTTATCTTGCAATTCAGTTTTTGTTTACAAGGATACCTACAAAATAAAGCTAGTGTTTATATAGTAGACTATAATTTAAACAAAAGAAACATTGAGAATTAAATGTTTTTTTTTAATTGCAGCATTGTGCACAATAGCAAAAACAAGGAACCAATTGTGCTGCTCATTGAAAGTGGAATGGATAAAGAAAATGTGGTACATATACACGATGGAATATTACGCAGCCATAAAGAAGGGCAAAATTATGAACTTTGTAGCAACTTGGATGGACTTAGAGGATATACTACTGAGTGATCTATCACAGAAACAAAGAACCAAGTATCACATGTTCTCACTCATAAGCGGACCTTGAACAACTATTGAATTACTGTAAGGGCTTCGTAGTAGTGGCAAACTGCCAGGGGAGGAGGGGGCACACTTTATCAACAAGGGTACCTGCATAATGAACATTATTTACCTAATCTTGAATTGTACCCCACATATTTAAAATAAAAAAAGAGAAAAACAAAATTATGAACTTCACAGAAACTTGGAAGGAGTTAGAGTCTATAATACTCTATCACAGAAACAAAGATCTGATTACTACATATACTCACTCATAAGTGGACCCTGAACATTCAGTATAATACTATAAGAAAGGGATTGGCAGCAGTGGGACACTCCCGGGGGAGGGAGGGGGGCACATAACATCAGGAAGGGTACCCAAACTTTACCTGCACAATGACCACTTACATACCTGACCCTGAATTGTACCCTACATCTTTGAAATAAAAATCACAATAATAGGGAAAAAAAAGTAATGAATGAGAATGTCTGTTCCATGTAATGGAAACCTTTGAGAACAATGAATAAGTCAGAGTAAAATGAACAGATAAAGGCAAAGTATGACCCAGATGTTAGACGTATCAGCTTTGGGCTAACTCTGCATTAGAGATATCAGAGATATCTTTGTGTCCCATAGTTTTTCTAAATATTCAGGCCAGGTTCGGTGGCTCCACCTGTAATCCCAGCACTTTGGGAGGCCGAGGCAAGTGGTTTGCCTGAGCCCGTGGGTTTGAGATGAGCCCGGGTAACTTGATGAGACCTCGTCTCCACAATAAATTTGTTTTAAAAATTAGCTGGGAGTGGTAGCACATGCCTATAGTTCCAACTGTTTGGAAGGCTGGGGTGGAAGGATCATTGGGTGACAGAGTGAGACTCCAACTCAAAGAAACACAACAAAGCAAAAAAACAAACAAATATTCACTAAGGTTGCTATAACAAGATCTCTTGGTGGCTTATAAAAAACAAAAATTTCTTTCTCACAGTTCGGGAGTGTGGAAAGTCCAAGATCAAGGTATGGGCAGATTTGGTGTCTGGTGATGGCCTGTTTCCTGGTTCATAGATGGTGCTATCTCATTGCGTTCTAACATGGCAAAAGGAACATGGGAGCTCTCTGGAGTTTCTGTTATAAGGGCAGTAAGCCCGTTCATAAGGGTTATACACTTATGACCTATTCACCTCCCAAAGACCCCACCTCCTGATACCATCAAATTGGAAGTT